>CM065389.1:42740000-42805000 GCA_033060915.1 Euryodendron excelsum
GATTCGTACTTATCGCTGTTGCTTGCTGTTCAAGATCAAAGTAGAAGGATTTCAAAGTTCATACCTACTGCTATTAGTGATCAAACCAGAGAGATCTCGAAAGTATGATTCTATTCATGTAGATTAGTCTCTATTAATTAAATTAGATTTTTTGGTATTATGCGTTTGCGTTATAGCCAGTCGTGGAAAATTCTGCAGACCCCAACAGTTCTTGTTTCTAAATTTGCCTTTTTCAAAAGAATTTTTTGAAATCAATTTAAGATAGTTCACAAGTCTTGATTATGGTTTTCTTCATCCTCTTCAAAATCATTTTCATCATCCTTGGAAGCATTTAAAGAAAATAATTCAGGAAATAGGAATTTGGAACTTTTCACGCAAATTTAAAAAAGGAATTTACTATATCAAGCAATTTTGCAGAAAACTCAACAAAGGTATCAATCTCTTCCATAGGCTAATTTTTTAAACGTCTAGTCAACCTCTGAAGCTTTACCAATTTAATAGTAGGAGTCTTTTCACAAGTGATCTCAAGGATATCTCAAACCTCTTTAGCAACATGGAATACTAATATATCTATTTTTTTTGGGTATGAAACTGTTAAATTGGATCTTCATGGCCTTGTTATTCCAACCAGTAGTTTCAATTTCAATTTTATCATATTTTTCAAAGTGTTTTTTGTAACACTATCTCTAATAGTAACATTTGGATATACCCAACCATTCACAACCGAAACTTATACACATTCATTGATTGCCTTAAAGAAACCTCTAACATGTGCCTTCTAATATGCATAGTTGGTACCATCAAATAATGATGCTCTAAGAGTTCATTCTCTGGGTGAATCCATGTTTGGAAATTTTATAAGGTCTCACTCGGAAGACTTAGAAAATAATTGTTTTAAGAAGAGTGATCATGCTCTAATACCAATTGAAACTGTTTAGGGGCATGAATTTGTGTGTACTGAGCCAACTAACGTAATCTAGCAAATTAGTATCATATACAACTAAAGCAGGAAATTAATCACACGATGCACATAATATTTTACATGGGTAAAATATTGTTGGTGTGTCTATCAGAGTCTTGGACAACTTTAACTCTTTTTAGGATAGAATTCTCAAGTTGATATGAATTAGAAATCTAAATCTTTGCAACTTTGTCTGTCATTCGAATGAGTGTGCATTCAAAAGCACCTAGTTTGAACGCCTCCAGGGCCATTTGAGGGACCTTAAATTTTTCGAATAGTTTAGGACCCATTCAAACGTAAACCCTCGTTGACTATGTTGTTAGTTGTACTAACATGTCTAGCATACTGATGCAAAACACATGGAAAAATTCCCAAGCTTAAAATTGGGTGAAACTCGGTTATTACAGCCAGATTTGTCATTTTAGGGAAGTTTTTGACAAATTTTTTATTTTAGTATAATTATAGTTTAACTGTGATTAGAAATTATTTCTATACATGTAGCACTCTGATTTTTTACCCAAGTCTTCAAAGCTTGGGAAGAAGACTGATGCTCTTTCTGTTAGAACCTACCTTCCTAAAATGACAAGTGTGATGGGGGTTTGATTTTGAAAATTGATTTGAATAAAGGCTTTTTGAAAAAATTTAGAGTAGCTACCTAACATAATTAAAGATGTACTAGGTCATCTAATGCTAAATATAATTCAAAGACTACACTTAGATTTTTCGAAAATGCTGTGAAAATATCCTCTTAAAAGGTTTTGAGAAAATAGGTTTTTATCAACCTTTTGAAAACATTTTTAAGCTCTTTTTGAAGATGTGACTCCAAGTTGGTCTTTGTAACTAAAAATCTATAGCTCGGGAGTTGGTTACGTGTAGAAAGATATCCTAAGATCATCACCCCACCCACCCCGCCCTTTCGGTACCTACATGGCTATTTACCCTTAACTTACTTACTAATCTCCGATTACTTAATATCCACTTATAAAGTCGTGAAAATAGGTTTTGGTCATTGTAAGCACCCCATTTTTGCCCATTCGGTAGTCTCCAATCCGTCCAAACTTGTATTCAAGTCAATATGGACATATTTCGAGTCAAATCAACTTTCCAAACCTAATTCAGTCAAATTAGCGTTCGAGTCAAATAGAGGCAAAATGACCAAAATGCCGTTGGGGCATTGTTTGGTCCAATTCTAGTGGGCATGTCTTTTTGAAGACGGTAAGTCCCTATTTTAATCTCAAATCCAATTTCAAGTCCAATTCTAATTTCAATTAAATCTCAGCACGCCTTTCGAGAAAGTTAATTCCTCAAGGCCGTAAGTCTATCCTATCTGGCATGTTTTTCGAGAAAAATCTTCGGAATGGCAAGTCCCTTCAAATCTGTCGACTGGGACGAGACTCTAAGTCCCCGAGATGGTAGAACGGTCCACCTATGGTGCCTGCTAGCCCGCCAATGAAGAATGTCCGTTTCAGCATGCCTTTCAAGAAAGTTGATTCCTCAGGCGATAAGTCCACCTAGTAGCTTCCTGAGATCAGGCAGTCTCTGCAATGATTGCGAACTGTTAGAGTAACGGAAGTACTCATAAATATCACAACCGTCAGAGTGGCAGAAACACTTGTAAACAGGTCGATATAGGGAATTGCAAGCAAACCCCCATGCCACAGGACCGCCGTTAGGGTGATGAAAATACTCAAAACCCAGGTCAACACCAGTACCTGTTAGCTCACTTCGGTGAAAAATGACCAAACTGCCCCTAGGGCCATTTCCGGTATGTTCCTTGAGAAAGTACCTAAGTCCTCAGAACGGTAAGTTCACCCTTCCAAGATTGTCCTAAAGACAATTTGGCATGATTAGGTGCCTTCCAGTCGGTTTCGGGCCAATTCTGAACCCTCTAGTCAAAATGACTATTTTGCCCCTAGGCATCCAAGCACCTCAGGAACTACACTGGCTCTGGGTATCAAACTAGTAACCTCCTGGGGATGCTTTTGATAGTATCCCCAACCTTCCATTACCTTTTCAGATCATTCCCAGTCAGTTCTGGCAAACTCGATGCAAAATGACCGTTTTGCCCCTAGTGGGCCGGTCACCTCTTCCAACCACACCGACTCTGGGTATCAAACTGGTAACTTCCTGGAATATTCTAGCTATTGTTTCCAAGTCTCGAGTCTTCTTCCGAGATATTCTGAGTCCATCCCGTTAGTTTTCTGGTCTGATTGACCGTTTTGTCGCTAATAGCCCGGTCAACCCCTCTAACACATCTTGACATCATTCTTCAAGTCTACTACCCCTGAGACACTATTCTATGGGTTCATGTCTCTTTCCGAACCTCCGGGCCATTCTCGGCCCGTTTAAATCATTCCTGGAGCTTCCGGAGTCACTCCTAGTGAAGCTAGGCTAAAAATTGCATGGTAGTCACTAGTACAGGTGCCCAAATCTTCTGAAGATATGTTGCTTGCCGACTTTAAAAATTTTCTAAGTGGCTGGTGCCACTAGCAGTGGCACAAAGCCAAAATTTGGCCTGAATGGCACCAGAAGGAAATTTTGTTTAGCGCCACAGCAACAGGTGCCAAGTCAATCTTCTGCCTATAAATATAGAGCCTCCTCTAGCATGAAAAGGGTCCGCAAACTCAATCCAAAAACTCTGCTCTTCGATATTCAAAGCTTGAAGTCCTTCCAAACCCTAGTTCCCTTTAGGTTCTTCAAACCCTAACCTTCAGATACAAACCCTAGCATACATACACTCACATACACTCATATACATTCACATACTAGCCTCCAAAGCCTCCATTAAAGACTTGAAGTGTTGCAACGTAAAAGCTCTCGAAGATCAAAACAAGCTTTTGAAAATCAAGGCGAAACCTGAAGCAAAGCAAGAAAAATAAACCAAATAAAGCAAAGCAAATAAAAGAAGATGCAAGGTAGGCTCTCTATTTACATTTATGCAATTCCCCCTCTCTCTCTTCTCTCTCCTAACTCACTTGAGTTTTCTTCTATTTTAATCCCCATCTTCTACCCCCTTTTCTTGAATGCTTGAAACAAGGAACTCCCCGGTTCATGGGTAGGATTAGGCTATTGAAAGTCACTGTATCGAGGGTTTTCTCTTAATCTATCGCAGACCACGTGGGTTCGGCCTCCTTGATTATGTGGTGAAGCCTTTAACCTTGTATGTTCACGACCCCAACTTGCATTGTGCATATCATGATCATGCTTCTCTCCAAAATTCATTTTCAAACTTGTTTTCAAAACTTTCATCAAAATTTTCTTCTTTAAAACTTATTTTCAAAATCACAATCCTAAGGTGATTCTAGCCTTTTCATGGTTAAGGTTGCTTTAGGAAAGTATTACATTTAAAGTGACCAATATGGTCCATATTTTCAAATCCTTGCTGTTTTCAAAACCACAATCCTAGAATGGTTCTAATCTTCTTATAGTTAGAATCATTTTGAGAAAGTGAAATATTTTTAGAGGCTTCCAAAAGTTCACATTCAAGTCCTTTTCAAATCTCTTTTTAAACTTACTTTCTAAAAATTGCTTTTCCAATACACTTTCTAAAATCTCTCTCCAATCTCCTTTCCAAAATTGCTTTTTAAAAATTATTTTCTAAAAACTCTCTTCAAAAAACTATTTTCCAAAACTTCTTTGCAAATTCCTTTCCAAAAAGCTCTCTTCAAAATTAACTTTCTAAAAACGCTCTTTAAGTTTCCTTCCTAAAAAACTCTTTCCAAAAATCCCCTTCCAAAAACTCTCTTTTCAAGTTTACTTTCTAAAAACTCCTTTCTAAGATCTCCTTCCAAAAATTTTTCTTTCCAAAAGTTATACTTTCCAAAATCTCTTTTCCTTGAAGCTCAAGCTAAGCCCTAGAGCCATAGTTAGAAAACCCTAATTTTCTCTCCTAAAACATGATTTCCAATCCAAAATCTCCTTTTTTACATCAAAATCATAAATTTTCAAAACCTATTTTCTACATCAAACTATAGCCCTCCAAATCTAGGATTTTCAAAATTTCATCTTTTCAATTTCATGTCAAATTAAATCCTCTATTTTAGGTAACCAAGTTCAATCTCCCCGTTTAGGAAACTAGATCCAATCCTCCATTTTTGGAAACAAAATCAAATCATCTCCTTCTTAGAAACAAAATCCGATCTTTTGTTTTTGGAAATAGAAATTTGAATCTTTTATTATCCAAATCTTTCCTAATTCCAACATTTCCTAATTTCATACCTTTCCAAATTTCAACTTTCCAAATCTAAATTTTTAAATATTTCTTAAACTCAAACCTTTCCTAATTTCAAGTATTTCCAAAACTCAAACTTCGAATCTTTCTAAATTCAAATATTTCTAAATTTCAAATCTTTCCAAATCCAAAACTTTCTAAATTCATAACTTTCTAAAGTCAAAACTTTCTAAATTCAAAACTTTCTTAAGTCAAAACTTTCTAAATTCAAAACTTTCCAATTTCAAAACCTTTCCTCTTTTAAACTTTTCTAATTCAAAATCTTTTCCTAAAATGAAACTTTCCTAAAACAAAACTTTCCTATTTTGAAACTGTAATACCCGCAAATTTTTCTTGACTGCATTACGTCCCTAGCGGGAAGGAATAAGACACGACCATAGGGTCATAAGTCGAAAACAATGACCTTCCGAGCCCAACCCTAACCATATGTTGAAACTTGGCTTTTTAGAAACTCAATCCCCCGAGAAAGGGCTCCAAAACACATTACCCGACAAATTCGCACCAAATTGTGCCCTAAGTTTAATCAGAGATCTCTCTCTTGTTTCTTGACGGATTTTGACGAATCAAATGTCTAAAATTATCTACTTTTTGAGCCCAACCCCTTCGTAATCTCAGAACTGAATTACGTAGAATTCCGTTCTCCCAAAAAAGGTCCGAAATCCGCTGCACCTGGAAATTCGCACCTGATTTTACCGAAACTTTGGATCAAGTTTTCTTTCTCGTTTCTCATCAGAATCGTATGAAAATTGAGTCTAATTTGATCAAATTTTCAAGAACTTTCTACCCATGGCCTCGAAATGAGCATTCGATAAGGTTTGCAATCCCGAACTCAGCCACTTCGGGCAAAGGCCACTTTCTTTCACGTTGAATTATTGCACCTTACCACCTTTGCATGGCCGGCTGCCACCTATACATGTAGTGCATGAAATACACTAATAAATGTATCTATAACACATGTTAATACTACATTTTATTGCTAGTGGAAGACTAAGTCCAATATATATGCACATGCACATCAATATAACTATCACATGCATGTGGATAACACTCTAATTATAATCCTAACACCTTGCCCATTTATTGCCAGCTGCACACTCAGCTATATTAATATCATATTGTTAGTGCTTAGTGTATGCATCTATATGAATATCTCTATCACATGTTGCAATGAAATATACAAATCGATAGGTATAGTTTAAGCACCTTGCCCCTTTCATTTCCGGCAAGCATGAACCCCATTGGCTAGTCAATGTTAGGGGGGTTAAGTATCATGCATGCCATGCATGGATAGAGAGGGAAACCGAGAGAGAGGTGGGGGATGTTGCATGCACAACACATAGAACCCATGCACTTGGACTATTCTTGGTCAAAGTTACATATTATAAAGTTATTGGCTTGGTATAATATTAGCATACAACCTATAGTTTAATGCATAGGATTAATCTATCACACACACACCCATCTTGCTTCCCCATTTGTCGGCAATAAGGTGCCATTACAAGCCAAATGTTGTCTGTTATAGAGAGGCATAGAGTGAGAACTATTAGAGTGATAGATAGAGAGAGAGAATAGCCGTAGAAGATAGAGAAATGAAGAGACAAGGCAGGCATGGGAGCTGCCCCATGAACCGACACCCCCATGCTCCCCCTATATGTATATACCCCGACTACTCTTTCCCCTAGTGTTGACCATTATACTTGGAGAGAATTATAGAGAGTGCAAGAGATCAGAAATTGAGAAAGAAAGAGAGAGAACTTGCAGGCCGAGCAAAGGAATTGGAGAATAGGGGCTTCGGTAAACAAGAGTAAAGAAAGGAAAGCGGATTGAGGTAGAAGAATTCTCGCCCTGCTACCATAAGGCTTTGCATGCATTAACTTCTGATTAGATTGTGTATTAGTAGTTCATCTGTTGATTTTAAGCTGTAGAGGTCATGCATGTAATGGCTACTCATAAGAGATGTAGAAGCTTCTAGTGCACTATGTGAAAATCTGTCATGCGCAGTGATTTTCAGAGCTCAATTTCTATGGCCAAATGAAATCTGATTTTAATTCTGAAATCACTGATAGATAGACCTTTTAAAAGCCTTCAATTTAGACACAAGATTCGCACAAGAACATTGTGAATTGAAAGAGAAACCCATGTTCAAACTCAAAGAGATTTCCTGCTGCGAAATCTGCAGAAATAGTAATTTTTGGAGGCTGTTTGGCTTGTCCAAAAATCTTATTTCGAGCTGAATGTTTGTACACTTAAACTTTGAGATCTTAAAAAAATTTGTGCTTTGGTTTCAGCCAAAAAAGTTTAATATTCGAATTATGGTGATTTTTCAAAGTTGTGTTGCCACTGCAGAATTCTGGAACTCTGTCCTGAGACCCCTCCCTTTGACAACAGTTTTGACCAAGTTAGAGTCTTCAAAAGATCATGAAATTTTTACTGTATCTACTGGATGTAAGGATGAGACTTTTTACCAAAATTCATTTTGATTGAGTATCATCTTCCTATTTTTAGAACCTATGAAATTCAGACCTACTGCTGCAGGATCTTCCTTTTGGCAGCACTGTTTTGTTTTCTAAAATGCGAAATAAATACCTAGAATTTTCCTTTAATTATAAAATTTTCTCTGGATGTTCCTTGGGATGTCTATTGGAATTTCTATAAGTTTGGGACTCGGTTGACAAGAGAATATTTAGTTTTGTCCCTTTTAGTAAGCCTGTGTCAGATTGGGCAGCTTAGCCAACTTGGTGAATTTTGGTGTTTAAGCCTAGAACCTATTCGAGTTGGAAGAGGGTTGTTTTTAGGTCTATGTTTCCAACCTCATACACACTCGTTGAAGAGATTTTCATTATTTCTAAACGTGGTTAAGTATCAAGCTAAGAATGGTTCTTTATATTGACTTCATAGCAATGCTTCGGGTTGTGTGGTGATCTTTGCGAGATAAGTGGATCACGATTGAGGTAACCGGGTGGTATACAATATGCTTCCTTTTAAGCATTCTTACTTCATATCTTAAATTCTTGATTATCTTATTGCTGGCTCTATGATATTCTCTGGCACATCCTTGCTTATCATGCTCGTTGCCTCAACTATAAAATTATAGTTTTGAACATATCTGGAATACATTTTGGTTGATATGACATGGAACCGATTAGTACGTGCCCAAACGCATCTATTGGCAAGGTTTGGTTACTGGATGCCCTTGTGTGGCAAAGTTTGGTTACTGGATGCCCTTGTGTGGCAATGGTTATGTGGCAAAGGTGGCGTTTGGCATGGTACTAACAAGGGTCGGGTACAGGCTTCATGATAATATTGAAATACTTGTTACCGGCATGTGTTATTTATAATTTTGATTGACAAATAATTATTATACTCTATCAAATGGATTTATTCATTGAGCTTTGCTTTGGCTGTTATGAACTTTGCGTTTGTACTCCTGTGTATTGTATACTTCCTAGTTAAATTTTATTTTTCATGTAAAAGCATATAAAGTGCTGGTCGAGTATCACTTTAAGGCTTTATTTTCGGTGGCATTATATTGAGTATTAAATATCTTGGAGCCTGGCAGAAATTACTGTAACAAGATACTTGTAGTTGAAGGAATGTCGTATTTGAATTTGTGGAGTTGTAATTGTTATCTCGGAGTTTCTAGACATGAAGAAGAAATAATCCTCTTTGAGGCACGATTATGCTTTATCTTCTATGTGGAGAGTTCATCACGAGATTTGGGAGTTGTTCATTTTTATTAACGGCCTAGTTAGCCGAGTTGTTAAACCCTAGGTTCCAGACCTGCAACTGGGTTTTTCGGGTTCTTCCCATCGTTTTCTGGAAAAGTGTTCTTCACGAAAGTTGTTCGGCTCATCGAAACAAAAAGACCCAACTGGCCTCGTCCAAAAAGGTGGTTGGTGGCTAGATTTATGGTCAGGTGACTGATTTTTGGGGATTTTGGCCTTCGAGGGCCATTCTGGCACATGCACAGAGGTAAAAGGCCTCCTTTGGACTCCATGGAGGTCTTGGAGAAGCCCCGTACCGTTGTGGCAAGCCACAGGCCCTGCCTTGTCTTGCTTCGACCAAACAACCGATGAAACGCTTGATTTTCGCTCACTGTTTTTTTTTTCTCAGGTTCACAGCGGCTAGGGGGCTGGTTTTGCTGGGTTTAGGTAGTCGAGGGGTTGGGGAAGGAGGCTCAGTACCTGCTACTTCGAATGGGTGGAGCTTCTCTCCCTCTTCTGCCTCCCTCTAATCAGCTTTCTCTCTCTCTTCACAGCTCCTACGGTGGGTCTACAATGGTGAATTTGCTGGGTTTTATGAGGGTTATGGAATGGGGAAGGAAGTCTCCTTACCTCACTTCGAATGGCCAGCACCTACCCCTCTTCTTCTCTCTTTTTCTCTCTTTTTTTTCTCTCTCGGTTACTCACTCTCTCTCTCTAAAATCTCTCTTTCTCTTCAATCTCTTGTGCAGGTGTGTGTGTGCAGGTGAGGGGTTTATATGGAGGTCGGGTCGTTGGCTTGTGGGCTACTTGACCGGTTTATGGAGGTGGGTTCAACTCCCACGGGTTCTCTTTTCTCTCTCCCCGACTCTCTTCTCTCTTTCTCTCACTATATCTCTCTCCCTGCTCTCATCCACCACCCCATGGATGGCAGTGGGTTAGGTTTTTATGTAGAGGGAGTTGGGGGGTGCTTCGTGTGGTTGTACTACCGATTCAAGGGGAGTTCAACTCTCACAGTCTCTCTCTCTCTCTCTCTATATATAAGTCTCTCATCATCTCTATCTCTCTCTATAATTCTCTCAATGCACAGCCCTTTCCCATGCATGGGGTGCATGGGAGATTCTTGTTAGAAATTCCCTAGACAACATTCCCCTCGGTCGTCCTCCTTCCCTTCTCCGAGTTCTTGGTCTGCCCCTTATCCCCCCATCCTTGATTCCTATGGGTTGAGTGAGGAGTTTTGTTCCGCAGCTGCATGGCAGTAGAGACTAGAAAATTGTGTGTTTAGAATATATGTCTTAGTTGCATTATTATATAGGGTAGGGTGGAACCTGTATTACATACATGGGTTAGGATGGGGTTTCGGCTACATAAGCATGCATGCATGCTTATAATAATACATATATATATGTTATGCATGGCATTAAATAAGGTGTTGGCCATGCAAGTTGGTGGGGTGGGGGCAATCTCGTTAAATGTAAGGAAGTTCTTAGCTTAAAGTGACTAAGTTTAAGGATTCGGCCTTTCGTCGAATGTGTAATCTTAAACCGTAATTACAAGGCTCTCGAAAAGTTAATTGGTTTAGACTCGAATTTCGTGCAATTTCGACGCCGAGTGAGAGAGAAAACTCAAACCAAAATTTCGGTGAAATTGAGTGCAAATTTCTAGGTGCAGCAACTTTCGGTGAATTTTTGGGAGATCGAAATTCTACAGAATTGAGTTTTGAGATTACAAAGGGGTTAGGCTCAAAAAGTAGATAATTTTAGCCATTTGATTCGTCAAAATTCGTCAAGAAACGGAAGAGAAAACCCTGTATAAAGTTAGGGTAATTTCTGATGCGAAATTCGCCAGGTGCAGCGAATTTCGGGGGCTGTTTGGGAGAACCAATATCCACGGAATTGGGTTCTGAGATTATGAGGGGATCGGGCTCGAAGAGAGAATAATTCTAGACACTTGATATGATACTAAGAAAGGCTAGGCATTGGGCATATAAGAATTGATTATCATACCATATGATTTCTCGTATTTTGGAGAGAATTGGGTAAGTGGCATGTTGACTAGATTTACCTTCAAAATTGAATCGGATATACGACATGATTCATGTATCTATGTTGAGACAATATCACCCCGACTCTACTCATATAATTCAATGGGAAACCGTGGCAGTACGACCAAATCATCCCTATGACGAGGGACCAAGCAAGATAGTGGATGCCAAGAAAAAGTTTTGAGAAACAAGGAGAGTCCCTTGGTTAAGTTGATATGGCAGCATCACGAGGAAGAAGAAGTGACATGGGAAGCAGAGGTGGATATGAAATCAAAGTACCCACACTTACTCGAGAATTGATTTCGAGGACGAAATTTCCTAAAGGAGGTGAGGATGTAATACTCGCAATTTCCTTTTAACTACATTACATCCCTAGCGAGACTGAATAGACCTAGTCATAGGAATCATAAGTCGAGAGCGAGGTCTTTCCGAGTCTAACCCGGTCGGTATGTTGAAACTCGGCTTTTTGGAAAAATCAATCTCCCGAAAGAGCTCCGAAACACGATATGCCTGGCAAATTCGCACCAAAATTTACCCTAACTTCAAACTTGATTTTCTCTCTCATTTCTTAATGAAATTTGACGAATCAAGTGTCTAGAATTATCCTTTCTTCGAGCCCGATCCCCTCGTAATCTCAGAACCCAATTCCGTGGAGATTGGTTCTCCCAAACAGCCCCCGAAATTCACTGCACCTGGCGAATTTCGCACCAGAAGTTACCCTAACTTTATACAGGGTTTTCTCTTCCGTTTCTCGACGGATTTTGACGAATCAAATGGCTAAAATTATCTACTTTTCGAGCCTAACCCCTTTGTAGTCTTAGAACTCAATTTCATAGAATTTTGGTCTCCCAAAAATTCACCGAAAACCACTGCACCTGGAAATTCGCACTCGATTTCACCAAAACTTCGGTTTGAGTTTTCTCTCTCACCCGGTGTCGGAATTGCATGAAATTCGAGTCTAAACCAATTAACTTTTTGAGAGCCTTCTAATTACAGTTTAAGATTGCATATTCAACAAAAGGCTGAAACCTTAAATTTAGTCAGTTTAAGCTAAGAACTTTCATACATTTAACGAGATTGCCCCCCACCCCACCAACTTGCATGGCCAACACCTTATTTAATGCCATGCATAACATATATATATGTATTATTATAAGCATGCATGCATGCTTATGTAGCCGAAACCCCATCCTAACCCATGTATGTAATACAGTTTTCACCCTACCCTATATAATAATGCAACTAAGACATATATTCTAAACACAATTTTCTAGTCTCTACTGCCATGCAACTGCGGGACAAAACTCCTCACTCAACCAATAGGAGTCAAGGATGGGGGGATAAAGGGCGGACCAAGAACTTGGAGAAGGGAAGGTGGACAATCGAGGGGAATGTTGTCTAGGGAATTTCTAACAAGAATCTCCCATGCACCCCATGCATGGGAAAGGGCTGTGCATTGAGAGAATTATAGAAAGAGAGATAGAGACGTTGAGAGAATTATAGAGAGAGAGAGAGAGACTGTGGGAGTTGAACTCCCCTTGAACCGGCAGTACAACCACACGAAGCACCCCCCAACTCCCTCTACATAAAAACCTAACCCACTGCCATCCATGGGGTGGTGGATAAGAGCAGGGAGAGAGATATAGTGAGAGAAAGAGAGAAGAAAGTCGGAGAGAGAGAAGAGAGAACCCGTGGGAGTTGAACCCGCCTCCATGAACCGGCCAAGCAGCACACAAGCCAACGACCCAACCTCCATATAAACCCCTCACCTGCACACACACACCTGCACAAGAGATTGAAGAGAAAGAGAGATTTTAGAGAGAGAGAGAGTGAGTAACCGAGAGAGAAAAAAAAAGAGCGAAGAAGAGGGGTAGGTGCTGGCCATTCGAAGTGAGGTAAGGAGACTTCCTTCCCCATTCCATAACCCTCCTAAACCCAGCAAATTCACCATTGTAGACCCCCCCATAGCAGCTGTGAAGAGAGCGAGAGAGAGAGAGAGGGGGAGATTGTAGAGAGAGAGAAAACCGATTAGAGGGAGGCAAAAAAGGGAGAGAAGCTCCACCCATTCGAAGCAGCAGGTACTGAGCCTCCTTCCCCAACCCCTTAACTACCTAAACCCAGCAAAACCAACCCCCCAGCAGCTGTGAACCTGACAAAAAAAAAAATAGTGAGCGAAAATCAAGCGTTTCATCGGTTGTTTGGTCGAAGCAAGCCAAGGCAGGGCCTGAGGCCTGCCACAGCAGTACGAGGCTTCTCTAGGACCTCCATGGAGTCCAAAGGAGGCCTCATACCTCTGTACATACGCCGGAATGGCCCTCGAAAGCCGAAATCAACGAAAATCAGTCACTAACCATAACTCCGGCCACCGACCATCATTTTTGATGAGGTCAGTTGGGTCCTCTTCATTTCGATGATCCAAACAACTTTCGTGAAGAACACTTTTCCAGAAAACGATGGGAAGGACCTAGAAAACCCAGTTGCTGGTCTGGAACCTACGGTTCCATCGTGCAACAGGGCTTTTCAGCCAAAAACCGGCCACCTCCGACCACCACCAGCCGAGCTCTGGCTATGAACTTGGAAGCACCACCAGTCGCGATGGAGGAAGGAGAAGGCTACGCCTTCCTACCCCACGCGCGTCTGGTGGTGTGTGAGGGCACGTGCGTGCCCCGATGACCACCAAATAATGGTGAAATGGTTTTAGAGACCATATAAGCCTACCCTAAATTTTCTAAAATTTTCTGATAATTCTACGATTTTTCGTGAATTAATAACTCTATTTGGACACAGAAAATCATAGAGAATATAATGTAATTGGGAAAAATCTGAAAATTTACCAGTGGACCTCTAAAATCATGAGGAACCCAAATATGGGAGAGTGTAAGGTCACTAGGTCCCCTGATAAAATTTGGGATTTCACCCTTGGATAAGAATTGTTGGGAAATCTTGGATAATTGTGACATACAAGCTTGTATCTCCTTCCTTCACAGACAGTATGGGAAGCGAGTACCTATTTTTACCAGGACATATTATCAGGGTAGGAACTTATGCATTCTTTAAAATACATGTTTATTTCCTTCTTATTAGATGACTTGAATATTACTTTGTTGACTTTACGTCTTCCTGCTAATTATGTTGTTGATTATATTGCTTTCTATAAATATACATTACTTGCATAATTGCATCACTGGGGAGGAATAAGGGTGGAACAATCAGAAAGGAAAAGACCCCGGGTTTATATCATGGGTGTACTTGACTGGCTTGATATTCGGGGCTATCATGGGTCGGTACTACTGACTTGATATCAGGTTAGATGATCATGGATGGGCCCCACTGGACTTGATGACGGAGGATGAATCATGGGTGAGCCCCATTAGCTTGAATTGACCCAGGCAGGACATTCCTGCAAGGATCCTGGTATTGATGAAAAAGAAAAAAATTTTAAGGGACATATGTGTGCCATGCTATCTTTCTACTGCATTACATTTAAACCTGTGCTTTATAGAATTCATGAGATTCATACTAGGCATCGCAGCTCATTCCTATTTTATGGGACTTTTTTTCAAGGGTTAAAGCATCAACCAGCTTTCCAAGAAAATGTTTGTGGGAACGAATTTTCCCCCTACTAGCCTATCGCTTTAAAACTCTTGAGTTAATTAGATCTCTTTTGGGCGGTACTTGTAAACAGACATTTCGCTAATATTCCACTATTATTTCTAATTTGACGTAATGTTAGCTGAATTGTTCCATTTATGATGAGATTCATGATTATTATGCCTTGTTGAACTTTATAAACCCAACACCCCCTTAGTCGCAACCTAGTGAGAACGAAGCCGGGTCATCACAACAGCTGGTATCAGGGCGGGGGTATGTGAGGTGCTGGTCGAGTACCACTTTAAGGGCTTACTTTGGAGACATTATATTGAGCGTTAAATCCCTTGGAGCCTAGGAAGAATTATAATTATTGTTGTGAGTTATTTGAAGTTGTAATTGTATCTTAAGAATTAAATTCAGAACCATTTATAATGGTACATTTGAGGTTGTAGCATGATTGGAGTTGTTCATTTTAATTTTTAACGGTCCGGGTAGCCGGGTCGTTACAGAAACTTTCCTAATTCGATCCTTTCCTAAATCCAATCTTTCTTAAATTTCAACTTCCCTAATCTTTCAAGTCCAACATTCGAGTCAAATCTTTTCTAAAATCTTTCTAAGTCAAGTCAAATCTTTCTTAAACCTCAAGTCTTTCCTTAGTCCCATCTTTCTTATGTCTAGATTTCCTAAAACCAATCTTTTCAAATCTTCCAATCAATGTTCAATTTCCTAATCTTCCAATCCAAATTCCAACTCAAACTCTTTTTCAAGCCAAACCTTTTATTTCCTATAAGACTCTTGTCTGAACTACGACTGACCTGATTCCCAAGAAATGATACATAGGCAACCCTAATAAGTGCGGTCACAACCTTTTTGAAATTTTCAATTCCATAACTATTTCAAACTTTTAATTCCAAAAATCCATTTTAAAATCTCTATTTCTAGTGTGTTGTCGCGGGCACCCAAAAATAAAATCGATACTCCAAAAACAAATATGTAGTAGTGTGAGTAAGGATTGTTCTCACGGAGAGTGTTTAGCCTAGTTTTATGCTATGTGAATTTTGATGGGGGATTTTGGATATAATGAAAATAATTTTAATAATAACTAACTATAGAACAATTCAGATTAAAGTATCGAAATCAATCAAAAAAACAAACCTTGGTCTAGGTCAACATCTACCATTGGAATTTAAAACTGATCATCGATGCAAGCATATCAATCCACACATTGAATATTCACCATCGGAATCATTTTCTATCTCTCCTTAGTCGTACTTAATTAGAAATAAGCAATACCATTAACCCTAACTATTAAACAACCCAGGATAAGCACTCAAGGTTTAATCTAATAGCAGCCTTAAGAATTAGAGAAATCGATGAAACTAAATAACACAAGCACAAACAGTTGCATTTAATTTAGTCGAACGTCCTTCCTAAGATATAATAATTCTTAATGCAACAATCATTAAATCTCAGTTGCTTCACAAATCAAATGGATCAAACAATTACGGATTTTATATCTAATCCAGCAGTAGATTGCAACGAATAATAAACTAGTAGGCCTCCTAGCGATTAAACAAAACAATCATAAAAATAGGCACAGAAGAACATCTGATACTCAATGCATAAATCGAATAATGAAAATAAATTAAATCTCACAGTTTATTACTAATTCCGAGGCTTCTATCTCCTTCGACCAAGATTTAGAGTTTAGCCACTCATGGCCATGAAAACAACTCAAATAATAATCTAGAATAATACAAAAAACGCCAACAACCCTTCAAACAAAATAGTCCCAGCTTTTATAGTCTTCTGAAATTCTGCAGCTGTGCACAACCGTTAAAACGCCCTTACCACCATTTGAACGCATCGGACCACCATTCGAACGGTGCGTCGAACGCACTTTGAACGGTAAAATTGCTCTTTGTATATTTCAAACACTCTCTAAACCTGAACTTGACATGAATTTGTTTGACGTACTGTTCAAACACTTCTGCTACCAATCGAACGCCTCTTGGGACCATTCGAACGCTCCTTCGAACACTGCTTCCATTTTAGCACGAATTCGTCCCTTTTAAGCTAGGATCCTCTTCCTTGGCATTCCATAGCATCCTAAATCAAAATATAAGAATAATGAGTATCTTTAGGCACCAATAAGTATAAAAGATTAACCATCAAGGGAGAAAAATATGACATTTGCATTCTCATCAAATTTCCCCACACTTAACCTTTGCTCGTCCTCAGGCAAAACTCAAATTTACTTACCCACAACATAAAGTTGCAACAAAGAATAACCAAACTCTTCAAAACTCATAACATATCATGAACAGCATTCTTAAACAACGTACAATCACTTAGCAAGTGTTTCCACTTAAAGATGGAGTAAACTGAATATGTAGAACCAACTAGTGAAGCATAAATGAATCAACTCAAGTTCAAATATATAAGACATGTAAAACCAATCACTCCATTCAACAGCTTCTGTCTTTGTATAAATCTCATATAAACAGACCCATTTCTTAGAATCATAGGAAGGATTATGAACATGGATAGTTTGTAACATTAAAAGCAATTTCTTCCATCACTTCCCTTCTCTTTTTTTTTTCCAAACTTACATCAATAATGGAACTCATAAATTGAGAATGAAAATATGTTCCTTTTCACCAACTATAGCCCTACCACAATTCCGAACACCCCCACACTTATTTCTCGCACACATACATATCATAATGATGAACAATGCTCCACTAACTCTACAGCTTAGGTAAAGGCATTTTTTTTTTTTTTTTTTGGGTTTAAAGCTTGTAATGTGTGTTCATAATAACGGAAAAAAATAACATATAATGCTCAAAGGGATTCACAAAGGGAAAAATTGATTACAAGGTAGGCTATTTGACTTATGTAGCTTATAACAAAGATGACCTTAATCATGTTCATGTATGCAAGTATCAATATAACCTCGAAGAGAATCAAGGCAAGTTCTAGAGAAACAAATTCATGGAAGAATATCTCACATGAAAAAAAATAGTGACTGATATGGATGTGTCAGTCTAAAGGCTCAAAATTTCACCGACTTTTGTCTACCAAAACCAGTCACTCCAATCTCAAGGAAAATAACTAGGCTAATTAATTCTAAATTAGAAAATCACTTATTCAATCATGTTCTGAATTCTTTAAGCTTAATTGAATCTCGTTATTATTCTTTTCCAAATTTCAAATAAATTAAAACACAAAAACACTACCTAAATCCCTTCCCCCACACTTAAAATTTACATTGTCCCCAGTGTAAAGTAAAATGCACAGAAAGTATAGAGATAACCAATATATAAATGCGAAAATAAAAAAGGAAAAACGAACTTCCCTTGGGTTGCCTCCCAAGCAGCGCCTTTGTTTATTATCGTTGGCCCGACTCAATGCTTACTTCTTCAATCAGTATAAATCGGATCCTCAAGGTCCAGTTTCTCCACATTCTCGACTTGGAAACCTTCGTAGAAATGCTTAAGTTGATGGCCATTCACCTTGAACACTTTGGAAGTGGCTAAGCTCTGAATTGCAATTGCACCATGAGGAAAAACATTAGTAACGACAAAAAGTTCAATCCAACAAGAACGCAACTTACTCGAAAATAAACGAAGTCGTGACTGGTATAGAAGGTCTTTCTGACTAACTTTAAACTCCTTCCTAGAAATCATTTTGTTATGAAAAGCCTTCATCTTTTCCTTGTAAATCCTTGCATTCTCATAGGCATTATTGTGAATTTTCTCTAACTCTTGGAGTTGTAATTTTCTATGTTCTCCACTTTCATCCATCTTCATGTTAAAACTCTTGATAGCCCAGTAAGTTTTGTGTTCTAACTTAGTTGGTAGGTGGCACGGTTTTCCAAATACCAATTGATAAGGTGACATACCAATGGGTGTTTTATATGCAGTCATGTATGCCCACAAAGCATAATCCAAGCGCAAACTTTAATCTTTTCTACTTGGATTGACTGTCTTTTCAATGATGTACTTGATCTCTCGATTTGACATTTTCGTTTGTCCACTAATTTGAGGATGATATGAAGTTGACACCTTGTGCGTTACATGGTACTTTCTCAACAAAGTCGCCATAGTTCAATTGCAAAAGTGAGTACCTCAATCACTTATTAGAGCTCTTGGAATTCCAAACCTGGAGAATATGTTAGATTTGATAAAATCTACAACAACTTTAGAATCGTCAGTCCTGGTGGCTTTAGCTTCCACCCATTTCGAGACATAATCAACAGCAAGCAAGATATAAACATAACCGAAAGATATAGGGAACGGTCCCAAGAAATCGAAGCCCCAAACATCTACAATTTCACAAAATAGTATGGGAGTTTATGACATCGCATTCCTTTGGGATATATTACCTGTCTTTTGACAAGGATCGCATGACTTACAAAAAGAGTATGAATCTCGAAATAGAGATGGCCAATAAAAACCACATTCTAGCACTTTTCGTGCCGTTCTCTTGGCTCCAAAGTGACATCCACAAGCATAAGAATGACAAAAGGTTAGAATAAAAATGATTTCATTTTCAGGAGCACACCTTCTGATCACGTGGTCCGCACAATGCTTCCATAAGTATGGGTTATCCTATACATAGTATTTGGCATCACTCTTGATCTTATCTCTTTAAGCTTTAGACAAACTAGTAGGTAGTATATTAGTAACCAAATAATTTACAATATTTGCATACCAAGGTAATGTCACATTCGCGGAGAACAATTGCTCGTCAGGGAATATTTCTTGCAAATGAAGTGCATCCTCGACATGAGCTAAATGACTCAAATGATCGGCAACACGATTTTCTGTTCCTCTTTTGTCTTTGATCTCTAAATCAAATTCACTCAAGAGAAGTATCCATCTAATTAATCTTGATTTTGCCTCTTTCTTCATCATCAAATAACGAAGAGATGCATGATCAGAGTAAATAATGACTTTAGTACCAAGTAAATAAGATCGAAATTTTTCTAAAGCAAAAACAATAGACAAAAGTTCTTTTTCAGTAGTTGTATAATTTCTCTGAGCATCATTCAAAGTTCTGGAAGCATAATAAATGGCATGAGAAACTTTTCCAATTCTTTGACCCAAGACAGTGCCTACTGCATAATCACTTGCATCGCACATTATCTCGAAAGGAACGCTCCAGTCAGGGGGTTAGATAACTAGGGTAGAAGTCAACAGTTTCTTCAGCTTATCAAACACATTTTTACATACTTCATTGAACTCAAAAACCACATCCTTTTGTAGCAACTTGCATAGGGGTGCTGCTATTTTAGAGAAGTCCTTGATGAATCTTCGGTAAAAACCTGCATGTCCAAGAAAAGAACGAACTTCCCGCACATTAGTGGGATAAGATAAAGATTGAATAATGTCAACTTTAGCTTTGTCTACCTCAATTCCCCTAGATAAAACAACATGACCTAACACTATACCTTGTTCAACCATAAAATGACATTTTTCAGAGTTTAACACAATGTTAGTTTCCATGCATCTTTGAAGAACAAGTGTAAGGTTATGCAAACAATTATCAAAGGAGTCTCCATAAACTGTGAAATCATCTATAAAAACTTCTATGATATGCTAAATATAATCTGAAAATATGCTAACCATACACCTTTGGAAAATAATGGGGGCGTTGCAAAGGCCGAAGGGCATGCGACGATATGCAAAAGTCCCGAATGGGCATGTAAAAGTTTTCTTTTCTTAATCTTCTGGCAGAATTTCAATCTAAAAATAACCAAAAAAACCATCAAGGAAACAATAGTAAGAATGACCAGCTAACCTTTCAAGCATTTGATCAATAAAAAGTAAAATGAAGTGGTCCTTGCGGGTTACGACATTTAATTTTCTATAATCTATACAAACCCGCCACCCATTCTGAACACGGGTAGGCACTAACTCATCATTTTGATTTTTCACAACAGTTATTCCAGTCTTTTTAGGAACCACTTGAACCGGGCTAACCTAATTGCTATCTGAAATAGGATAAATCATTCCAACTTCAAGAAGTTTAAGGATCTCCTTCTTTACTACTTCCATCATGGGTGGGTTCAATCTTCTTTGCGGTTGACGGGAAGATTTTGCTCCCTCTTCAAGTAAGATACGTTGTATGCATGTAGACGGACTAATTCCTTTAATATTCGCAATTGTCCAACCAATAGCCGTCTTATGCTCCTTTAGGACCTACACAAGTTTTTCTTCTTACAACTTACAAAGTTTACTGGAGATGATCACTGGTAATATTCCTCCATCTCTAAGAAACATGTACTTGAGGTGACTGGGGAGAGGTTTCAAATTTGGAGTAGGGGCCTGGAAAACAGAGGGTAACGGCCTCTTGTTAGAAACTAGTAATGCAACATAAGGAACGTTACCTGACTGTTGTAACTTCGAAAATCGTTCATTACTGCAACAGTTTCTTACAAATCAGTACTCAACACTAACTCTCGATTCTTCCTCAAGATGCTTACTAATGGCAACTTCCAATACATCTTGTCCATCAAGTTCAAAAACTTCCTGTGCTAGAGAATCAATCACATTAATAGAATAAATAGGATTATGATCACAAGGGTATTTCATGGCATCATAAATATTAAACTTAACAATTTCACCATCAAATTTCATGGTAAGTGTGCTACTATGAACATCCATCTTAGTCTTAGATGTCTTTAAAAATGGTCTTCCTAACAAAATAAGGGCATGTGGTCGCCATTTTCCATATCAAGCACATAAAAAGCAACAGGGAAAACCAAATCATTAACTTGTACAAGAACATCCTCAACTACACCCTTAGGATAGGCATTAGATCTATCAGCCAATTGAATCACAACACCAGTTTTATTCAAATGTCCAAGTTTCAAAGAACTGTATATAGAATATGGCATGACATTAATAGAAGCTCCTAAATCTATTATGGCCTTCTCAAATCTAGTGTTACCTATCGTACAAGGTATAGCAAACATACCTGGATCCTTGCACTTCGCAGGGAGTTTCCTTTAAATAACTGCAGAAACATTCTCTCCTACTCTCACCTTATCACATCCTTTAAGTTTCTGTTTCCTCTTAATTGTACACAATTCTTTAAGGAATTTAGCATAACGAGATACTTGCTTAATAGCATCTAAAAGTGAAATATTTACTTCGCATCTACAAAAAGTCTCATATCAATCTTTATTTTGCTCATCTTTTCTAGATTCTACTAAAGCTTGAGGAAAAGAAGGTACAGGTTTATAATCAGAAAGAGGCGGAAACTTACGCTTAGGTACGTCATCGTCATTGGGAACATTCCCGTCGGCTATGACATTTTTCTCCTTTTCTTGGTTCGACGATGCAGGGGCTACCTTTACTGGTATATCAACCTCTTTACCACTTCTCAAGATGATTGCACTTACATTTTCTCTTGGTTTTACTACCATCTGAGAGGGTAACTTTCCCGAACTTTGGACTTCTAGCTGACTAACTGCGATTGCCATCTGGCTCATCTGATTGTCCAGACTTTGAATACTGGCCCTCGCCTCTTGTTGAAATTGTTTCGTCTCCTGTTGAAATTGCAAAGTATTAGTGGCAAGAGACTTAACAATATCTTCTAAAGACATACTAGAATTAGAAGTTTGGCCCGGTTGTTGTCTAGGGGGGTATGGTAGCTTATATTGCTGATAACTTGGACGGTTTTGAATCACGGGCTAATTCACTTATGGATTCCCATAGCTAGGATTGGGGTGATCCCTCCATCCCGCGTTATACGTGCTCGAATATGGATCATACTTTCTTTGTGGTTGGCCAGGGAAACCACCTGCTGCATTCACTTGCTCAATGGGCTCCTCTTGAAGAGTTGGACACATATCGATTGGATGCCCTGCTACTAAACAAATTCCACAGGCCTTCACCGTTTGCATATTACATACAGCCATTTGACGAACAAGGGAAGTTAGACTCGCAATTTGTTGTTCAATGGAGGAAATATTTTCCTCATTGACATGCTTAGGTGAATGGTCAAGTCTAGTGCCAAATTGTTGAGAATTGGCTGCCATATTCGCAATTAGATTTCTCGCGGCATCGGGAATTTTATCCACCAAAGCTCCTCCACTAGTAGCATCAATCATGCTCCAATCAGTGGGCAACAGGCCCTCATAGAAATACTGAATAAGAAGTTGCTCACTAATTTGATGATGGGGATAGCTTGCACATAATTTCTTGAAACGCTCCCAGTATTCATGTAGGGACTCTTTGTTCTGCTGTCTTACACCAGAGATTTCTTTTCGAAGGTTGGCCGCCCATGAAACTGGGAAATATTTCTCTAAAAATAATCTTTTCATCTCGTTTCATGTGATAATACTTTCGGAGGGTAGATAATAGAGCCAATCCTTAGCCGAATCTTTCAAAGAAAACGAAAAAACTCTTAATTTAATTTGCTCTTCAGTCACCCCCGTGGGTTTCATACTCGTGCATACTACATGAAACTCCTTTAGATGTTTGTGGGGATCTTCACCTGCAAGACCATGAAAAGTGGGCAAGAGATGTGTTAATCCAGATTTTAATTCAAAGTTAGTAAGAACTTCTAAAGTAGGGAATGTTATGCATAAGGGTTGTTGATTCAGATCAGGGGCCGCAAGTTCTTTCAAAGTTTTATTTCCAGTCATGACTTCCTCCTCTCCTAAATTAGAATCGCTAGCAAATAGGGAATCAAGAGCTGGATCGTTCTCTACAGAATTTCTCCGAGCTTCCTTTCTTGACCTGTGTAAAGTTCTCTCTGTTTCTGGATCGCACTGCAATTCACCTTGATTAGAAGATCGAGTTACACTCATAAAAACTCAAGGAAACTCTAACCAACCCTAGAAAACAATTCAGGAAAAAAAATCTAGAGTAATGAAAATAATTAAAATAAATTTTTTTTTTTGAAATAAAATCACAAGAAGCACAAAAAAATTAAC
This sequence comes from Euryodendron excelsum, assembly GCA_033060915.1. NCBI lineage: Eukaryota > Viridiplantae > Streptophyta > Magnoliopsida > Ericales > Pentaphylacaceae > Euryodendron > Euryodendron excelsum. The sequence goes on from CM065389.1 coordinate 42,763,479, forward strand.
TAGAATCACTCCCCAGCAACAGTGCCAAAATTTGGTGTGCTGTCGTAGGCACCCAAAAATAAAACCGATACCCCAAAAACAAATATGTAGTAGTGTGAGTAAGGATTGTTCCCACGGAGAATGTTTAGCCTAGTTTTATGCTATGTAAATTTTGATGAGGGATTTTGGATATAATGAAAACAATTTTAATAATAACTAACTACGGAACAATTCAGATTGAAGTATCGAAATCAATCAAAAGAACAAACATTGGTCTAAGTCAACATCCACCATCAGAATTTACAACTGATCATCGATGCAAGCATATCAATCCACACATTAAATATTCACCGTCGGAATCATTTTCCTATCTCCCCTTAGTCGTAGTTAATTTGAAGCAAGCGATCTCATTAACCCTAACTATTAAACAATTCAGGATAAGCACTCAAGGTTTAATCTAGTAGCAGCATTAAGAATTAGAGAAATCAATGAAACTAAACAATACAAGCACAAGCGGTTGCATTTAATTTAGTCGAACCTCCTCTCTAAGATATAATAATTCCTAACGCAGCAATCATTAAATCTCAGTTGCTTTACAAATCAGAGGGATCAAACAATTACGGACTTGATATCTAATCTAGCGGTAGATTGCAATGAATAATAATCTAGTAGGCCTCCTAGCGATTAAACAAGGCAATCATGAAAATAGGCACAGAAGAACATCTGATACTCAAAGCATAAATCAAATAATGAAAACAAATTAGATCTCACAATTTATTATTTATTCCGAGACTTCTATCTCCTTTGACCAAGATTCAGAGTTTAGCCACGCAGGGCTATGAAAACAACTCAAATAATAACCTAGAATGATATAAAAAAAATGCCAACAACCCTAAAAACAAAACAGTCCCAGCCTTCGAACAACCGTTCGAACGCCCTTACCACCGTTCGAACGCATCGGACCACCGTTCGAAAGGTGCGTCGAACGCATTTCGAACGGTAAAATTGCTCTCTGTATATTTTGAACGCTCTTCGAACCTGAACTTGACGTGAATCCGTTTGACGTACCGTTCAAATGCTTCTGCTACCGTTTGAACGCCTTTTGGGACCGTTCGAACTGTCCTTCGGACACTGCTTCCATTTTAGTACGAATTTGTCCCTTTTAAGCTAGGATTCTCTTCCTTGGCATTCCATAGCACCCTAAATCAAAATATAAGAATAATGAGTATCTTTAGGCTCCAAATAAGTATAAAAGATTAACCATCAAGGGTGAAAAATATGACATTTGCATTCTCATCAATTTTCAATTTCTAAAACTTTCTTTCAAAACCAAATCTATCTTTCGAATCCCTTTCAAATCAAATCAAGTTCTTTTCAAATCTATTTTCAAAATCAAATCCTTGCACTTGCATATCATGCATCATGTTAAACATCTTTTCAAAATTCTTTTCTAAAGTGGATAGTTTTGGACATTTATTAATCGAGGACTCTAATGAGTGAACTTAGGGTGAATAGACATGTAAGTATCGCAAGGGCGGGGTAAGGTGATAGCTTAGTGCGTCTTCCCTACACGTAACCAACCTCCGAACCTAGATCACTATTTTCAAAAACCAAATGGAGTTATTTTCAAAAAGGGCTTAAATATTTTCAAAGGTTGCCAAACAACCTGTTTTCTTAAAAACCCTTTCTTGAGGAAGTATTTTCAAAAAACCTTTTTCAAAAACCCTAAGTGTAATCTTTGGATTGTGCTTAGTTTTAGGTGACCTAACTCACCTTAATTAAGTTAGGTGGTGACTCCAAACTTTTTCTAAAAGCCCTTATTCAAAATCAATTTCAATTCAAACCTAGTCGCACTCATCCTTTTAGGAAGATGAGTTCTAACAAGAGAGTACAGTATTTTTTCCGCTTATGCATGTATTCCTACGAGTGCGAAAAATTTGGGCGCGACAGCTGGCGACTCCATTGGGAACACTTAGAGAGTTAGGCTATTGTCATGTCTTTTCACCCTTCACCCATGTAGAGTCTTCAATTAATGTGTTCAATCATATCCACTTCAAAATTTTCAAAATCAAATTTTCAAAGTTGTTTTCAAAAAACATACATCTAATTTATTTCCATTCATATTATCTTGCATGAAGTTTGTCATCCGCATACTAACTGTTGCATATTTGTTTTATAGGTGGATTTTTATTTGCACTTTGTTTTATTTCTTGTTAACTACTGTAAGCACCCCATTTTTGACCGCTCGGCAGTCTACACTCCGTCTAGACTTGTTTTCAAGTCATTATGGACATATTCCAATCGAAACCAATCCTCTAGTCCAAATTCCGTCTTTCCATCGCTTCGCGGGCCTGTCAGGCCCAAATAGAGGCAAAATGACCAAAATGCCCTTAGGGGCATTGTCCTTTCTTATTCCAATTCCAATCCCTCTCTCGAGACAGTTTATTCCTCGAGACGGTCCGAGTAGCAAAACTACTCACAAAACCGTTAGGGTGGCGGAAACACTCACAAAACCGTTACGGTGGCGGAAACACTCACAAAACCGTTAGGGTGGCGGAAACACTCACAAAACTGTCAGAGTGGCGGAAACACTCACAACACCGTTAGAGTGGCGAAAACACTCAAAATCCAGGCACGTCTCTTCGGAGACGGTAAGACTCCTTTCCAATCCCTCTCTTGAGACAGTTTATTCCTCGAGACGGTCCGAGTAGCGAAACTACTCATAAAACCGTTAGAGTAGCAGAAGTACTCACCAAACCGTTAGAGTAGCGGAAATACTCACACCGTTAGAGTGGCGGAAACACTCAAAACCCAGGCACGTCTCTTCGGAGTCGGTAAGACCCCTTTCCAATCCCTCTCTCGAGACAGTTTATTCCTCGAAACGGTTCCAACCCAGGCACGTCTCTTCGGAGACGGTAAGACCCCTTTCTAATCCCTCTCTCAAGACAGTTTATTTCTCGAGACGGTCCAAGTAGCAAAACTACTCACACAATCGTTAGAGTAGCGGAAATACTCACAGAGCCGCCCGAGTAGCGAAAATACTCAACCGTTAGAGTAGCAGAAATACTCACAGAGCCGTTAGAGTGGCGGAAATACTCACAGAACCGTTAGAGTAGCGGAAATACTCTCAAATCGTCAACCCCGTCCGAGTAGCGGAAATACTCAACCCCGTCCGAGTAGCAGAAATACTCAACACCTAGGTCAATACCCATGTTTGTTAGCTCACTTCGGTGAAAAATAACCAGACTACCCTTAGGGCCTTTTCCGAGACTTTTCGGTCAAGATGACCATTTTGCCCCTGAGCATCCGAATGCCCCGGGAACCACACCGGCTTTGGGTATCAAACCGGTAATGCCCCGAGAATACTTTTTATAGTATTCTCGAACTTCCTTTACCTTTCCAGACCATTCCGAGTCAGTTCCGGCCAACCCGGTACAAAATGACCGTTTTGCCCCTAGAGGGCCGGTTTCCTTTTTCGACCACACCGGCTCTGGGTATCAAACCGGTAATGTCTCGAGAATACTTTTTATAGTGTTCTCGACCTTCCTCTACCTTTCCGGACCATTCCAAGTCAGTTCCGGCAAACCCGGTGCAAAATGACCATTTTGCCCCTGGTGGGCCGGTCTCCATTTCCGACCACGCCGGCCCTGGGAATCAAACCGGCAACCTCTGGGAACATTCTAAATAATGTTTCCAGATCCCAAGTCTTTTTCCGGGACAATCCGGGTTCGCCCCGGCAATTTCCTAGTCCGATTGACCGTTTTGCCCCCAAAGGCCCGGTCGACCTTTCCGACACATCTTATCCTCACTTTTCAAGTCAAATACCTCCAGGACACTATTTCAAGTGTTCCTGCTCCTTTCCGGCTTTCCGGGTCACTCCCGGCTCCTTCAAATCATTCCCGGACTTTCCGGAGTCACTCCTAGTGAAGCCAGGCTAAAGTTTACATGGTAGTCACTAGTACAGACGCCCAAATCTAGTCAAAGATACGTTGCTTGCCGACCTTAATTGTTTCCTAAATGGCTAGCGCCACTAGCAGTAGCCCCAAGCCAAAAAATGGCCTAGCGCCACTCCTAGTGGCGCCAGTGTAAATTTTGCCCTGGCGCCAGGCTTGTCCAACTTCTATAAATACAGAGCCTCGTTCAACATGAAAAGGGTCTTCAAACTTAACCTAAAAATCCTATATTTCGATATACAGAGCTCGAGCACCTCCAAAACCCTAGCCTCCCTAGGTTCTCCCAAACCCTAGCCACTATACACAAACCCTAGCCTCCTATACACTCATACACTCTCACATACACTCATACCCTAACCTTCAACCATCCTTTGAAGACTTGAAGAGCTGCTATCTAAAGCTTGAAGACAACCCTTGAAGACTGAAGAAGAAGACCAAGACGAAGAGCGAAAACCGAAGACAAGCAAGGCGCGCAAATAAACAAGAAACAAGGTAGGCTCCCTATTTAAATTTCCGCACTTTCGCCCTCTCTCTTCTCTCTCCAGCCCACTTGGATTTTCTCTATTTTAATCCCTCATCTCTTTCCCCCCTTTCTTTGCATGCTTGAAACAAGGGGATTCCCGATCCATGTGTAGGATTGGACTATTGGAGAGTCACCGTGTCGGGGGCTTTCTTATAGTCTAACCAAAGACCACGTGGGTCCGGCCTCCTTGATTATGTGGTGAAGCCTTAACCTTGTATGTTCACGACCCCAAATTGCATTGTGCATATCATAGTCTTGCATCTTCCAAAATTCGTTTTCAAACTTGTTTTCAAAACCGTTTTCAAACTTGTTTTCGAAATTTGCATCAAATTCTCTTTTTCAAAAACTTGTTTTCAAAACCATAATTCTAGGGTGATTCTAGCCTTTCCATGGCTAGGATTGCTTTAGGAAAGTGTTATATTAAAAGTGGCCTTTTGGCCTATATTTTCAAACTTTATTTTCAAAACCACTTTCTTAAAGTGGTTCTAGCCCTCTTATGGCTAGAATCGCTTTAGGAAAGTGAGATGTTTTTATACTTTCCAAAAACTCTCTCTCTCCAAGAATTTCCTCTTAAAAATCTCTTTTTCAACATACTTTCCTAAAACTCTCTTCTCCAAAAATTGTTTTCAAAAACTCCCTTCCAAAATCTATTTTTCAAAACTCCCTTTTTCGACTCCTTTCCAAAACCTTCTCCCTAGATTCACCTTTCCAAAAATGTTCCCTAGGTCTCTTTCCTAGAAAAACTCTCTCCAAAAACCTTTCTAAAAAACTCTCTTTTCCAAAATCTCCCTTCTAGAAATTTCCCCCTAGGATCTTCCTTCCAAAATCTACGTTTCCAAAAACATGTTTTCCAAAAAAACTTCTTCTCTCTAAAATCTCTTTCCAAATTCACTTTCCAAAAATTCCTCCCTAGGACTCCCTTCTAGAAAATCTACGTTTCTAAAAACACACTTTCTAAAAACTCTTTTCTTAGAGCCCAAGTCAAGCCTTAGAGCCCACAATTAGGAAACCCTAATTTTCTTTCCAAAAACATGATTTTCAAACTTTGCCCCAAACCTAGGTGTCCAAAACCTCTTGTTTTCTACATCAAAACTATACACCTTTCCAAAACCACTTTTCTACGTCAAAACAATAATTTTCCAAATCTAGGGTTTCTAGAATCTCCCTTTCCAAATCCTTACCAAATCCAATCTCCCCGTTTAGGAAACTAGATCCTATCCTCCGTTTTTTGAAATAAATCAAACCTTTGCTTTTAAAAACCAAATCCAAATCCAATCCCTTCCTAATCCAAACCTTCCTATTTCAATTCCTTCCTAAACCATAAGTTTCCTAAACTTGAACTTTAAACCTTTCCTTAAGTTTCAAAATCCAATTCTTTCCTAAATCAAAACCTTCCTAAACTTCCACTTTCCTAAATCTTAAGTTTCCAAAACTTGAACATAAAAATCTTTCCTAAATTTTAATACTCAACTTTCAAGTATTTCCTAATTCAACCCTTTCTTAATTCTACCCTCTTTTCAAATCTTAACTTTTCAAATCTAAGTTTTCAAACCTTTCCTAAACTCAAACCTTTCCTAATCTCAAGATTTTTTAAAATTCTAAAACTTTCTAAATCTTAAACTTTCTAAATTTCAAATCTTTCCCAAATTCAAAACTTTCTAAATTTGAAACTTGCTCAAGTTAAATCTTTCTAGAACCTAAATCTCTCCAAAATTCTAAACTTTCCAAAACTTCAAAATCTTTCCAAATCTAAGACTTTTCTAAATTCAAAACTTTCTTAATTCAAGACTTTCTTAAATTGAAACTTTTTTTCAAACATTTCCTAAACTGAAAACTTTCCTTTTTCAAACCTTTCCTAAAAAGAAACTTTCTTGTTTTCAAAGCTTTCCAAATTCAAAACTTCCCTTTTTCAAAACATTTCTAAATTCAAAACTTTCCGATTTTCAAAACTTTCCTAATTTGGGAACTTTCCTAATCTGACAACCTTTCCTTTTTCGAAAACTTTCAGAACCCGAAACTTTCCAATTTCTAAACTTTCTTAAATTCAAAACTTTCATAAACCTAAAACTTTCCTAAATTCAAAACTTTCCCAATTCGAAAACTTTCCAAAAATAAAACTTTCCTAATTCGAAACTTTCCTAAATCGGACCTTTCCTAATTTGAACATCTCCTAAAATCCAATCTTTCCAAATCTTCCAAGCTAAGTCAAATCTTTCTTAAGTCTCTTCTCTTTCCTAAGTCTAGGTTTTCTTAAACCTTCTTATTCCAAAACAAGTCCAAATCTATCTTTTCAAATCAAAGTCCTCAATTTCCAATTTCCAATCTCCTCTTCTAATTTCAAATCCAATTCAATTTCCTTCTTCAATCCAACCTTCTATTTTCAATTGGACTCCGGTCCGAACTATGATTGACCTGATTCCCCCAAAAGGATACGTAGGCAACCTTCATAGGTGCGGTCACAATACTTTTCAAACTATCAATTCCACCCTCATGGGTGCGGTTTCCAAAATCTTTTCAAATCCAAAATTCCAATTTCAAAATTTCAATTTTCAAATTTCTACTTTTAGTTTTCAAACTCTTTTTTAATTTCAATTCCATCTTTTCAAATCTATTTTCAAACCAAATCAATTTCAAATCCATCTCTTTCCAAATCTATTTTTCAATTCTTTTCTATTGCACTTGTATATCATGCATCATATTTTTCAAACATTGTTTTTCAAAGTGAATAGGGTTGAACCATTAGTTAATTAAAGACTCTCATAAGTGAATCTAGGGTAGATTGACATGTAGGTACCGAAAGGGCGGGGTAGGGTGATAGCTTAGTGCGTCTTCCCTACACGTAACCAACCTCCGAACCTAGATCACTGTTTTCGAAAGACCAAAAGGAGTTATTTTTCTAAAAAGGGCTAAATGTTTTCCAAAGGTTGCCAAACAACCCGTTTTCCTAAAAAACCCTCTCTTGAGGAGATATTTTCAAAATCGTTTTTCAAAACCTTAAGTGTAGTTTTCAGACTATGCTTAGTTTTTAGGTGACCTAACTCACCTTAATCAAGTTAGGTGGCGACTCCAAATCTTTTTCAAAAACCCTTTATTCAAACCTGTTTTCAATTCAAACCTAGTCGCACTCATTCTTTTAGGAGGGTGAGTTCTAACGAGAGAGTACAGCATTTTTCCCACTTGGGTGAGTATTCCTCGGGTGCGAAAAATCTGGGCGCGACAACTACGTACTATGAATGAATGTGATGAACAAGATGGCTGGGAGTTGTTGGGCTCTTTCTTCCAATTTTTAAAAATCACACACGCACTACACGTGCACTTGCATTCTACATATTTGCATTCTCTACCCTGATATGTCCCCTCTAGTTAGAAGGGGGAATAGTATATTGGTTGTGGGCAAGATGCTGTGTCAGTTTCTTCGCTTACAGCCTCTTGATAGTTCCCCCACTCGGATCACCAACCGATAATGGCACCATCTCGAAGAGTAGGCCTAGGTTTTAAGATTTGGGAACCGAGCCCTTTTAGGACGCATTAATAAACCCTCAACCTCATGCTCATATAGACACCATGCATAGCCGAACCCCTACCGAATTTAAGACACACGCACTATTTTCAAAACCATGGAGGAAAGGGCGACTGCTTTTACTTTCCTTTATACTTGTTTATTCCTGTTGTTATAATGACTATACTCTTATTGTTATAATGCCTGTATAACTGCTCATACATCCATGTTTACTTTACAAATGCATTCTCTCTCTCTCTCTTTACTCTATGCATCCATGTTCACGCATTCCATATTCCATGTCAAGACAAGAGTTTCAAAGTAACTCAAGTCACTGCATCTCCATGCATATGATCAACCCAAAGAGAGTGACACCAAAATCACTCTCCCTTGCATTAAACCTACCAAAATCTTAAGAGTTCCCATGGAACCCTAAGGGCTCACGACATGCATTTCAAGTCATCCCATAGGAGGGGACCCAATCCCTCTATGCTTACGGAGATAGGGTTGCCAAGAAGACAAGGGGCAATCAATCAATAAGGTCTCTCAGCGAACCCCTCGACATCGAATCCAAAGCGGGCAAATCCGACGACTCAAGAGTAGTTTAGGATTCTATGTGTAAAATTAGATAGGTAGAACTCCAAAGGAAAATGTTCCCCCTCTCCCTATTAAAATGTACTTTGATTCTTTATATTGTAAACCTCAAAGTTCAATGAGTTTCCTTATTTTTCACGAATAAATGATGAAGGCAGATTCTTGATCAATGGTAAGGTGCTTGCATATAGGGGTAAGTCCCCTATCTCGAAGAAGTGAGCCAAATTCATCATGTTTAGTCTCCCACCCAAAGAGGGACACCCTAGGGCATGCATTGCATAGGGCTCTCTAAAAATCAACACTAACTTGCATCTGGTGTCCTTGTTTTCATTTCATCTTTATAGGCAAGGGTAATAAATACTAGTTCAACATCTTCCATACTAATGAAGGCCATGATTCACAAGCTTCAAGAGAGTATACCACTGGAAAGCAAGAATTTTAGCAAAAGCACTCCACATAACCCGTCTATTGCAATTCCAAAGGGGACAACTTACATCCCAAGGGAACTCGAATACCAAGACCATTCCCTCCTAATGATACAACCTCATCAACCCAACATGAACCTAACCACTGAAACCTTACCTAATTCCCCCCATTACTGCCTTATCCTTACTCCATTGTTTGAACCTGAACCTATGGTCACTGTGGCTGGGCCTGAACCTCAAGCCATCACCCAAGGAGCCATACGACCGATGTTACCCTTAGTCCTTCCAAAGAAACTAATTGTACCCACCACCTTGCCTGTCCTCACCAACCTTTCACCTATGGTAATCCCTTTGCTCGTAAACCTAAAGATAACTCTTCCTATTATAACCTAATTGCCCATATCCAGTCTTCATAGTGTCCTATGGAATTACCCACCTGATAAAAGCATCGGAGAGCTTATAGCAAAAATAGGAGGGATGACCTGGTCAGGGCGACTCTACACCTCCGCTGAAGTGGAAAGAAAAAGGAAGGGAAAAGATAAAGAGGGGGAAGGCTCTAACCAACCAACAGATCAAAAGATATCAGAATTCACCAAAGCTTTGTGAAAGGTCGACTACAATATCATGGAACAACTCAAAAAAGCCCCGGCCTATATTTTGATGTTAGGCCTGCTACTCACTTTTGAAGTACACCGGGATGCTTTGCTGAAGATCCTCAAGGATGCTCATATGCCTGAGAGTTTCACGCCAGATAACCTACATAACATGGTGAGCCTCATCATGGCTCCGAACATCATTACTTTCTCCGATTTAATCCTTTCAAGTCTTTTAAAACATGCATTATTACATCATCTCATCCCAAAAGTGATGAGCAAACCATTTTTTAAAATTCTAAAGTGGATATTAAGTGGATATTAATAACCGGGTATTCAAGTGAGTGAACCAAGTGTGATTAGATATGTAGGTACTAAAAGGGTGGGGTAGGGTGATGATCTTATGATATCTTCCCTACATGTAACCAATCTCCAAACCTAGAATCACTGTTTTCACAAGACCAAAATGGAGTTATTTTCAAAAAGGGCTTAAATTCTTCCAAAGGTTGTTAAACAATCAATTTTCTTTAAACCCCTCTCAAAAGAACAAATATTTTTCAAAAAACTAAGTTTAGTCCTCGGATTACACTTACTTTTTAGGTGACCTAGCACATCTTTAATTATGTTAGCTAGTGACTCCAAACTTTTTCTAAAAGCCCTTATTCAAATTAATTCCAAGTTCAAACATAGTTGCACTCGTCTTTCTAGGAGAATGAGTTCTAACAAGAGAGTACCGCGTACTTTCCACATTCTTGAGTGCGAAAAATTGGGTCGTGACAGTAAATATCAAAAATAAGTACCCATCCCTCTTATTGCCGACTTGTTTGATGGGCTTGGTAGTGTAAGGTGGTTTACCAAGCTTGACTTACGATCGAGGTACTATCAAGTGAGGATTGCCAAGGAAGACGTGGCCAAGTCTGCTTTTGTCACAAGGTATGGCTCATTTGAGTTTCTAGTCATGCCCTTTGGCCTTACCAATGCTCCGGCGACATTTTGCACCTTGATGAATCAAATGTTATAACCTTTCTTGGATTGCTTTGTCGTAATATTTTTGGATGATATTGTTATCTATAGCTCATCCTTGGTGGTGCACATGGATCATTTATGGCAAGTTTTTCAAGTTATAAAGGAAAACGAGCTATATGTAAAAAGGGGAGAAATACGTCTTCACTCAACTGGAGGTGAACTTCTTGGGTCACGTGGTTGGAGGTGGCAAAATTAGCATGGACAAGGCCAAAGTGCAAGCCATCCAAGAGTGGGAGCTACCAAAGAAGGTAACCGAGCTACGATCTTTCCTTGGCCTTGGTAATTATTATTGCCGGCTCATCCAAGGATATTTGGCTATAGCGGCACCTTTGATGGATCTTCTCAAGAAGAACCATCCATGGGAGTGGACAGCCAGGTGTGAGGATGCCTTCCAAGCACTAAGTAAGGCAATCTTGGAGGAGCCTGTGCTAGCATTGCCCGACCACACTAATCCATTCGAGGTGTACACTGATGCCTTGGAATTCGCCATTGGAGGGGTGCTCATACAAGAAGGCCACCCCATTGCTTTTGAAAGCCGCAACCTCAATGACACTGAGAAGACGTATACAATGCAAGAAAAGAAGATAACTGTAGTGGTTCATTGCTTGCGCACATAGAGGCACTACTTGCTTGGCTACAAGTTCGTGGTCATGACGGATAATATCGCTACGAGTTACTTCTTGACTCAAAAGAAGTTAACTCCCGAGCAAACACGATGGCAAGACTTTCTTGCCAAATTCAACTACACCTTAGAGTACAAGTCTAGCAAAGCCAACTTGGTGGCAGACGCACTTAGTAGGAAGGCTGAGCTTGCCGCCATTAGCTAGCCCTAATGTCCATTGAAGGATCGAATCAAGGAGGGGCTTCAACATGATCAAGTAGCCAAGACTATTATTGATGGCGTCAAGTAAGGCAAGACAAGGCAATTTTGGCGTAAAGATGATATTCTCTTTGCCAAAGGTAACCTGATCTACGTGCCCAAATGGGGAATGCTACAGAAGAAGATTCTTAAGGAGTGCCATGACTCCAAATAGGTGGGACATCCAGGCATCCGTGGCACACTAGCATTATTAGAGGATGCTTATTATTGGCCACGAATATGGGATGATGTGGAGCTTTATGTGAAGACTTGTCTTGTGTGCCAACAAGACAAGGTGGAGCAAAGTCATCCTACAGGCTTTCTAGAGCCCTTGCCTATCCCGAATCGGCCTTGGAAAAATGTTTCTATGGACTTCATCACTTACCTTCCCAAGTTCAAAAGGAAGTGCACCATTATTGTGGTGGTCAACCTGTATTCCAAATATGCCACATTCATACCGGCCACAAAGGAGTGCACCGTGGAGGAGACGGCTTGGTTATTGGGGAGTTCCAAAGACTATCATCAATGATAGGGACTTTCGATTTACTAGGTGATTTTAGATCGAGCTTTTCAATCTTTTGGGTGTGGAGCTTAACTTCTCCACAAGTTTTCATCCCTAAATCGATGGTTAAACCGAAAGGGTGAATGCCTTGTTGGAGTTATATTTGAGGCACTATGTGAGTGTCAATCAAAGAATTAGGTTAAGTTGCTTGATGTTGCCTAATTCTCTTATAATCTTCAAACGAGCGAGGCAACCAACGCTAGCCTGTTCGAGCTGGCTACGGGCCAACAACCTTTGACACCTAACGCTGTTGCTATCGGGTATACGAAAAAAATTCTCGGAGCTTACAAGTTTGCCAAAGGGTGGCATGAGAAGACTAGCATGGCCAAGGCGGCCAAAAGGATGAAGAAATGAGCAAACAAGAAATGGCGACCAAAGGAATATCAAGAAGGAGAACTTGTCATGGTGAAGCTTCTCACTTATCAAGCCAAACCATACGAAGGGCTTCATAAAGGGTTAGCACAATGGTATGAAGGACCATTCTCGATTACTCTACGGGTTGGCAAGGTGTCCTACCAACTTGAGTTGTCTTCAAAATTAAAAATTCATCTAATCTTTCACGTAAGCCTTCTTAAGCCTTACCATGTCGACGTGGAAGACCCAAGCCATGGGGAATCAAGTAGAGCTCCCACATCCATCACGGCGTCATTCCACAAAGAAGTGGAAACCATCCTTGCTCACCGAGTCATCCCAAGGAGAGTCATGACACCGAGCTATATCGAGTACTTGGTCAACTGGAATGGGCAACTGGATAGCGTGGCAAGTTGGGAGCACGAGGAGTCCTTTGGGAAGTTTGTGGACAAGATTGTGGAATTCCAAGAAGCTGCGACGAGGGCGTCACCAAATTAAGTAGAGGAAAATGTCATAACCCACCAAAGAAGGCACACTTGAAACGCCCATGGGAATGCCAAGGAGTCCACAAAAGTCTAGAAACTTCTAGACTATTCATGGGCATTCTAACACATGGGATATGTTTTAGGTATTCTAGAGACTTTTATACAATTGTAAATAATGGAATAGTGTAGGAGATTCTAGAATGGGAGGGAGGCTTCCTTGAGAAGCTTTGTATTTAAATATCTTAAATGTTTATATAGAACACTCTAGAGAGTGAATCTCCACCATTGGATCAAGTTGATCCTCATTGTCCATTGAGGAGGTGAGCAACTATAAGTAGGTGGAGGCATTCATCTATAAAAATTCAAGTTGTGAATACAATTAAGCATTCTCAAAGCTCTATAGTACTCTCTTGCTCTCTTATTCTCTTGGTGCTTTCTCTTGCTCACTTGTTCTCCAAGCTCTAAGGCCGCGTGGACTTGAATGTGTTTGAGTTCTAAGTCAGTGACACCCTTTAGGCAATCGAACGATTTGGGGCAAATTTTATATATTCAACCTTTTTCATATTCCACTTGCTGGGGACAGCGGAATTTCCTACGACTTGGCTATAGTATATACGCGTAATATCAAAAATTCTGATCTGATTAGCATAGCCTAATCTATATGATTAGAATCATACTTTCGAGATCTCTTTGGTTTGATTTCGAATAACAAGTAACAGCAATAATTACGAATCAACTACTCAAACTCAACCTTCGGACTTCTGTTGTATCCCTCGTATACGCCTTACTCCAGAGAAAGTGGGCTCGCGGCTACTAGGGTTTCTCTTCTTCACAAAAACGTGTATCTCTCAATTATGAGCAAGTGTGTCCTTAACTGCTCTTAGAGTGCGTATATATAGAGATTACAACAGGGACCATAAAATTAGTATAACTTGGGCTTCCTACGCAAATAAGGATTCCTAATCCAATCAAGATTAATTCTTATTTACTTAAATTATAATTTATATCACTAATGAATTATAATTGCACTCCCTATTGTACTAAGAATTATATTTCGAGCTCCATATTATTAAATGCTTATTTATCTCCCCACATTAATATTACAGATACCCGTCTATTAAATTAAATTATTGATAATTAAATTTAATAGACTTATTTAATTCTTTGAGACCTTCTACTTAACTTATTTGATATGTCGGATTCATAATCCACCTGCAAGATTTGACATAATCAAAACTTATAAGCTTTCTCAAGGGGGTATCATCAACTCCTATACCGAGACGTGGTTTCCATCAATAATTAATATTCACCATACACATAATGTTATTGTCTTCCAACTAGAAGCCTCCACGTGAAAAGACCACCTACCCCCACCATGCAGGCATACAAGGGAAACACTTCAGCCCCTTCGCAGGTACGCAACACACAACCCTGAAGATTTTCCCTCTCCCATGTTTGAACCCCCTTGAATCTAACTTGAACACCGAAGAGCCATCGGCTCCCATCACACTCGTGGGTTTTGGCGCAGGAGATCACCGGCCGACAAAGGAACAGTTCATCCCGGACCTGGGGGCAGGCCAACACGAAATTGCTGCATCATCAGCTGGCGCCGTCTGCGGGAAATGACTTCTCTCGTGACATTTCATGGTCTTAACCAGGTCTGGGATTAGCACCCTCCCTGAAAGAACTTCGATGGCCGATTCTAGTGCAGAAAAGATAGCCGCTTTGGAGAAGACAGTGGCTGACATGATGGCCCGCATACAGTAGCTGGTCAGTCAGAATGCGGAGTTACTTCAACGAAACCACGCTCCTCCTCCTCCTCCTCCACTAGAGATTCCACCGCAGCCCAACCCGCTGGCCGAAGAACAACCGGAGCAGGAGGTCAACAAGGATCCGTCTGTCCTCCCCAACGGCGGCGAAAATGGCAATGGAGGGTGAGTTGAGGACCCTCTGCTTCGCCGCGAGCCCAACATCGACGAAGCACAAACGAGCCACGCCATTCCGTCGAGGACGGAGATGGTAGGCGACAAACAGGAAAGCTCCCATGCTTGGGACGAGCAACTGAAAGCCATGCAAGCTCAAATGGCAGGAGTGTTAGCAGCGGTGGAAGCGAAAACTCCAAACACCGTCGACGCCCTCATTGGCCGAACAGCCTCTCCATTCACGCAGAAGGTGATGGAATTTCCACTCCCCCCAAAGTTTAAAATGCAGACCTTGGACGGTTTTGATGGTTCCAAGGACCTGGTGGACCATCTGGAGACATTCAGAGCACTTATGCACCTGCAAGCGGTGCTGGACGAGATCATGTGCAGAGCATTTCCCATCACGCTGAAGGGTTTGGCACGAACCTGGTTTAATAAAATAAAGCCGGCGTCGGTCGCCACCTTCAAAGAACTCAGTAAACTCTTCATGAGCCACTATATCGAAGCCCAAAGGCAGAGGAGACCTGCGGCCTACTTGTTGACTGTGAGGCAGAAGAAGGAGGAAACGATGCGGGAATATGTACGGAGGTTCAACCAAGAGACTCTGGCCGTGGATGATGTGGACGATAAGGTGGCTGTCACGGCATTCATGAGTGGTCTGAGAAGTGGGAAACTCCTTTTCTCCCTGTCAAAGAGACCGCCCCAAGATATGGCAGAGTTGATGCTCCGTGCTCAGAAACACATGAATGTGGAGGACGCCATGAGTGCTAGGCGAGATAATGATGAAGGGGGCGCCTCGCGATCGGAGAAGAAGAGGTCGAGCGGTACCTCGAACGACGAGAGGGAGGCCAAGACAAGCCGGATCAGCAACCGATCGAGGAACAGGGGAGAAGAGAGGCGCAAATACTACCGCGGCCTCGATCAGACGTTCACCCCTCTCACGACGAAGCTAAAGGATGTCTTGATGGAGATTAGGGACGACCCGGACCTGAAATGGCCCGAGCCTTTGAAGACGCCTTCGGATATGAGGAGCAAGAGGCGATACTGCCGGTTCCACCGCGATCATGGTTATGACACCGAGGACTGTATTGACCTGAAGCAGCAGATCGAAGATCTGATAAAACAGGGGAGACTTAGCCGCTATGTGGCCGGTCGAGACCGAGCACGGGCAGAACGACGCAGCCCAGTAAGAACCGAGACAACTACCCAGCCCCCATTGGAGAGATAAGGGTTATTGCTCGGGGATTCGCTGCAGGAGGGGAGTCCTCTTTGGCGAGGAAGAAACACGTTCAGGACATCCGAACCGAAGCAGAAGTAATACTGGTCGGGGTGGCCAGCAAGAAGACAAAGACCGAAGGTCCTGTGATCACATTCATAGAAGAAGAGGCCGCTGAGCTGCACCAACCACACGATGACCCCCTGGTCGTCTCGGCGGTAATCTCCAACTTCAAAACTTGGAGAATTCTAGTCGACAGCAGAAGCTCGGCGGACATCCTGTTCCGGGGGGCCTTTGAGAAGATGAAGATCAGCCAAGAGAAGTTAAAGCCAGTCAACTGTCCTATAGTAGGCTTCACCGGAGATCGGGTGGTCCCTCTCAAATCCATCGCCTTACCAGTCACCCTTGGAGAAGCGCCACACCGAACGACAAAGATGGTGCAGTTTCTGGTTGTGGATTGCCCTTCCGCGTACAATGCCATCATTGGCCGAACGGCCCTGAACCAGTTTAAGGCGGTCACTTCCATGTATCATCTCCGAATCAAGTTCCCGACCGACGCGGGAGTCGGGTGTGCAAGGGGCGACCAGAAGGAGGCACGGGAGTGCTACATGGCCTCCCTCAAATGAGAACCCAGCCGAGAGGCCTTGGTCATCGAAGAGCTCGAGCCAAGGGATGAGGAGGAAGTCAGAAGGGGAGAGCCAGCAGAAGATCTGGAAGATGTCCAGGTCGGGCAACCAGAGTAGAACAGAACGGTGAGGATAAGGGCTTCCGCACTCGAGGAGTTAAAGCAACAGCTGCGGGAGTTCCTGAGAAACAATGTCGATGTATTCGCCTGGTCTCACGAAGACATGCATGGGATTGACACCTGAGTAGCGGCCCACTACTTGAACATCAACCCCGAGGCCAGGCCGGTGAAGCAAAAGTGGAGGAACTTTGCGCCGGACAGGAACGACGCAGTCGCTGAAGAAGTGGAGAAGTTGGAACAGGCAAAGTTCATCAGGGAAGCACACTACCCACTTGGCTCTCCAACGTTGTCATGGTGAAGAAGTCCAACGAGAAGTGGCAGATGTGCGTTGATTTCACTGACCTGAACAAAGCGTGCCCCAAAGACAGTTTCCCACTACCAATCATTGACCTCCTCGTCGACTCTATTGCGGGGTATGAAATGCTAACCTTTATGGATGCTTTTTCAGGATATAACCAGATCCGGATGGCGGAGCATGACCGGGAGCACACGGCCTTCATTACGGACCGGGGGCTCTATTGCTACAACGTCATGTCGTTTGGGTTGAAGAATGCAGGGGCCACATACCAGTAATTGATCAACCTCATGTTCAAGTCGCAAATTGGCCGTAATGTGGAGGTCTACGTGGATGACATGCTGGTGAAGAGTAAGCAGGCCACCGACCACTTGTGGGACCTCGAAGAGATGTTCCAGACACTCTGCAAGTACCGGATGAAACTCAATCCCACAAGTGTGCCTTCGGTGTCGCCTCGGGCAAGTTCCTGGGCTTCATGGTGTCATAGAGGGGGATTGAGGCCAACCCAGAGAAGATTCAAGCCATCATCGATATGCAGGCGCCCAGAATGACGAAAGATGCTCAGAGGCTGGCGGGACGTGTTGCTGCCCTGAACAGGTTCATCTTTCGATGCACGAACAAGTGTCTGCCGTTCTTCAAAATCCTACGCAAGGCGTTCAAATGGAACGAGGAGTGTGAAGTAGCCTTTGGTCAACTCAAACAATACCTGAGCTCAATCCCGTTGCTCAGCCGAACCGTCCCGGAGGAAGAGTTGTTTCTCTATTTGGCCGTATCGGCGACAGTAGTGAGCTCAGCTCTTGTCCGAGAAGAAGGAGGGGTCCAAAAGCCAGTCTACTACACCAGTCGTGCCTTGCGTGGAGCAGAAGAACGGTACCCGAAGATGGAACTCTTAGCCCTCGCGCTGATAACCGCAGCTCGGCGCCTGCGGCCCTACTTCGAAGCCCACACGATTGTGGCATTCACTGACCAACCACTGAAGAACATACTACACAAGCCCAAGACGTCAGGACGATTAGTGAAATGGTCCGTTGAACTTAGCCAGTTCGACATCTACTATCAACCTCGATTGGCGATCAAAGGGCAGGCTGCTGCGAATTTTATCACAGAATTCACTAACCTACCCCCTGCCACCCCTGACGCCGATCTGCCAGACAGCAACTGGGTCCTGAACGTAGATGGTTCGTCCACTCACGATACCGGTGGTGTCGGCGTGGTCCTCGTCACCCCGGACGGCCACAAGTTAGAGTACGCACTCCGCTTCAAGTTCCCCGCCACCAACAACGTCGCGGAATACGAAGCACTCATTGCCGGTCTCAGAATGGCTCGGCGAATGGGGTCAGAACAGATAGTAGTCCGAAGCGACTCTCAGCTCATAGTGGAACAGGTTCAGGGAGAGTACGAAGCAAGAGAAGATAACATGAAACAATACTACCAAGTGGCGAAGAGCCTGGCCAAGAGATTCGCGAAGATACTCTTGGAACGCGTCCCGAGATTGGAGAATGAAAAGGCAGACTGACTGGCCAGAATAGCCTCGTCCAATGAGTCCAACCCTAACATTCCAATCAAGATTCTTAATTCACCGAGCAGCCAGAGCCCAGAAGTCGACCAGATTGTGCCCGAATCTTCGTGGATGAACCAGATCAGAAATTACTTGGAGAAGGGAACCCTGCCTGAGGACCAGAATGAGGTGAGGCGGATTGAATACCGGTCGAGCAGGTACCTCATACAAGGCAGGATAATATACAAGAGAGGGCACACCATGCCGCTGCTTCGTTGCGCCAATGAGAAAAAGCAGACTACATAATGCAGGAGGTCCACGAGGGGGTCTGCGGGAACCACTCTGGGGGTCGGTCCCTTGCCAAGAAGATATTGCGAATGGCCTATTACTAGCCCACCATGGAGAGAGATGCCCAAGAATTCGTCAAGAAATGTGACAAGTGCCAATGGTTCGCCAACATCCCGAGACTGCCCTCTCAAGAGCTGACTCCAATCCAGACTCTCTGGCCCTTTGCCTAGTGGGGGATCGACATTGTGGGTCCGTTGCCGCTCGACAAAGGACAGACGAAATTTGCTGTGGTGGCGATCGATTACTTCACGAAGTGAGTAGAGGCAGAGGCCCTACCAACAATTACCGAGGAGAAAATGAAGAAGTTTTTGTGGCAGAATATCGTGTGCAAGTTTGGAATCCCCAAGGCCGTCATCACAGACAACAGGAAGCAGTTCGAAGGCAGACAGTTCAACAAATTGTGCACCGACCTAGGGATAAGCCACCATGCTTCGTCCCCCGAGCACCCTCAGGTGAACGTCTAGGTCGAAGTCACCAACAAGTCCCTTTTGAAGATCCTCAAGACGAAGTTGGAGAAGGCCAAAGGCTTGTAGGCAGAAGAGCTCCACAACATCCTCTCGGCCTACAGAACGACGGTGAGAGTGTCCACTGGTCAGACGCCGTTTTCGCTTGCCTTCGGCACGGAAGCCGTGATCCCAGTAGAGATCGGACTCCCCCATCCCAGAACGGTGCAGTTCGACCCCGTGACCAACGGCGAGGCCATGAATGTGAACTTGGACCTGTTGGAGGAGAGAAGGCTACAGGCGGCCGTGAGAGTGGCGTCCTACCAACAAAAGATGCGCCAGTACCACAACTCCAGAGTTCGACCAAAAGACTTCGCAACCGGAGACCTTGTATTGAAGAAAGTCAACCAATCTACCAAGGACCCCAGAAAAGGCAAGCTCGGACCCAATTGGGAAGGGCCTTACCAGGTGATCAGCAGTACAAGGAAGGGGACGTATAGGCTGAAGAACTCAGAGGGCAAGGAGCTTGCGCACCCGTGGCACGCAACACACAACCTTGAATCTAACTTGAACACCGGACGGCTATCGACTCCCATCACACCGGTGGCCCTTAATCCTATCGAATACCGGCCTAAACAACTCACACAAACCCCCAAGAACGGATTCTAAGAATTTCGCCCTGTCAACAAATCTCGAAAGGTCGGGAATCTGGCCCCTTCCCTCATACACGGACACACATCGGGTAATAAGCCAGTACATACAACCAGAGGGCGAAGCTTACCACGTTTTGAAGCAAACCAGTGGTGAAACTAGGAGAATGACACCCTTTGGCCAGCCGGAAACGATGGAGACGACGGTGGGGGCGTCGGCAACAGCGACGGCAAAGTGAGTTAAGTTCCTCTCTCTCTCTCTCTGCGTATATGGTGAAAAGCAATGAAGCCGAAATTGGGGGCAACCGCCTTACAAAATTCCCCCCACGCCTTTGAAATCAACGGCCCAGATGGCCCTCGGTGACGGGACATTAACGGTCGAGATGCGACATGTCTTTTCAACTTCTGACAACTAATCCCTAGCCACCACGTGGGGGCAGGCGAAACGACGGGACAGCGCCTGCCATAATTGCGCCGCCCTTGCTACAAATGCGCTCCGTGTTCCGTGGTCGGACTGTCTGATGAAATTCCTCTGACCCCGAACAAAGGGCTAGATGAATTGGGGGCATCTGGTGATGAGGATTCCCCAACCCGACTGGAAGCGACGCCCGATGCACCCGGCCGTTCCATGACCGGGTCCCCCTCCTGATCATCCTCGCCTTCCAGAGCCGAGTAGATGCTCATAACTACTCTCTGGTCAGTTCGGCACCCGACCAACCCTGTGGGGGCCCCCTTTCTGACACCGGCCGCACTAGCACACATCAGGGGTATGGGCATGTACTTGCAACCAATCCCCACCCCCCTGACACCGCTCCGACACACGCCATCTTGGAGTGTGGAGGTGGTCCACTCAAGTATTCTACCACTGTTCTGGTCTTCCAACTAGAGGTCGCCACGTGGAAGGACCACCTACCCCCACCATGCAGGCATACAAGGGAAACACTTCGGCCCTTTCGCAAGTACGCAACACATAACCCTGAAGATTTTTCCTCTCCCACGTTTGAACCCCCTTGAATCTAACTTGAACACCGGAGGGCCATCGGCTCCCATCACACTAGTGGGTTTTGGCGCAGAAGATCACCGGCCGACAAAGGAACAGTTCATTCCGGACCTGGGGGCAGGCCAACACGAAATTGCTGCATCATCACCTTCTTTCATAAGATGGGCAAATGCACACAGGAGACCATATCGTATCACTTTCTCGCTCACAGTGGAGAGCAATTGAGTCATGAAGAAGTCATTAGGGAGGTAGTCGTACAGTACTGTGAGCAGCTAACTTTTAAGACTTGTGACAAAAGACTTAGACTATATGCCCTAGATTTCTCTTTAATTTGTGAGGTAGACAAAGAAAGCTTGGAAAACCATTTTACTAAAGAGGAAGTATGTGTTAGCTCATAGGGACTGTAATGGGGATAAAGCCCTAGGCCCAGGCTGTCACGACCTAAACCCCAACCTATGTGGATTAAGGGCTATAATCAAGCAATAATGTAGCTACCAGAGGCCTAACACATAAAATAAGTTGATCAACTATGCATTCATCCATATTGGATAACTTGACTATTCCGTATCTTAAGACAATTAAAGGCAATAACCATAACTTCTAAGTTCAAAAAATGTGTTCATCATAGTTTATCTAAGACATAGGAGTTTACCAAGAACCAGAATATTATGGGATCAAAATCTACAGATAAACTTTACCTTGGCAACAACGATCTATTGCCTTCAATGGAAGAGATAGAATTTCCAATAATAGACATCTCCTACACAAAACATTATATTAATCAGACTGTTGACCCTACTTAAGAGTCCCTTCTGCATGAAATAACTAAAGCTTCCAGTACCAATATCAGTTGCTTTTTAAGCAAAGCCAAAAATACACTACCTGAATATGGAATAGATACTCCATATGACAGAAAAGTATAAAATAAAAAAAAAAAAACTAGCAGCACAATGCACAAAACTCTCACCACTACAAGTTCTTAGAGGGGTTGCAAGCAACCTCACGCACATAAGCAGAGACGATATTTTCTTGTTTTGAACTCATGATCCCCAAGTCACAATGGAGCAATCATACCATTATGCCAAGATCCACAGTTTTATAAAAGCTAGAAAGCTCAAAAAAATATATAGTATTGCAGGAAAATATGATAAAGTAAAACATTGATATATTGAGGTTATAGAATAAACATATGTTGCAAATTCCATGCACACGAGTATAGATTTCATAAACCTTCTATTTCTATTTAGTGAGGGATGTGTCAAAGGAAATAGCAAACCATGCAAAATCTGAAATGGAAAATTCTTGTAGAATGGCACATTACTTGAAACATCAAAACAAGAAAAATAAGAAAATAAATTGAATCTGCAATGGAAACAAAACAATTCAGATATCATTGAAAAATATTCAAAGAACTTCAGAATCAACTAGAATCACAGCTGAAATTTTTTCAGCAATCCATTTTCTACATGGGAAACATGGAGCGAGGGCAGCAGTCTTGGTTCATGTTGTCGAGCAAGAACTTAGAGCATGAGTGAAGCCGCAAGAAGTAGAAAAGGTGATGTCTGATGAAGCATAAAGGAGCTGGGCTCATAAAGTGTTGAAGGACGAGTTTATGTCCTGTTGTCCAGTACTACATTGAGCAACTTACATGGCAAGTGGCAGAACACTACTTACAGCAAGCAATATCCACTCAAGGCACCATAAGAGAGTACAAATGTGAAATATTCCTTGTCTGAGGTGTTCACTAAAAAAAACTTGAAAAAGTAGAAGCATAAGAGGAACTTTTGGCAGATCTCAACTAACCACTATACAGAATGCAGTCCAAAAAAAATTAGATCAAACAAAGCATTTTATTTTATGTTTTGGGTAGGGAGACCAATCAAAAAATTTAAATGTACAGATCCTATAGGATCAACTTTAGAACTCCTAAATGCAGCCAACAGTTGTTTACACTTTAACTACCATATGATATAAATGTTGCCGCCTTCGTTATGTAGTGGCACCATGTGAGGATGGCTTTGTACGTATTAGTAATTCCATTCTCCGATGACAGTCAATGTGCCTTAATTATCTTGGGCTCACATTGAAACCTCAAGTATTCTCAAAAGATGGGATCCACATAATTAAAAAGATGCTAAAAATTCGAAACACGGATGGAGTAATACAGACCATTTTCTAGTCAAAGAAAACCAGTGTCCGTTGTATTTTTTAATAACTTTCAGCTAATTTGAGACCCAAATAACCATTTAACCAACTACCAAATTCTTATCAAGCCCCCATCCGGTTTGCAAAATATTAACCTTACTAGTTAGAAGTGTAATAAAAAATAATAAAAAAAACTTTAGAACCAGTAATACTATACAAAACATAAATAAAAAGGTATGAGAGCAGAGAGAGAAAAAAAATGGCAAACTTTATTCATCATCTCATAACTAATATTCATTGCTCATTTCCCTTAGATCAGCCTCTTTGAACCGCTCACCCATTCTCCACATAATTCTTTCTTCTCAGCTCCTGTTGTATACCTACATATCCCATCTATTGTATTGGTTAGCCATGCACAAGATCCAAAAGAAACGATAATATGAAGCGAAATACACAATTTATGAATACCAGGCTTGTCCATCAATCATCCCTAGTGTTGATCAAGTTTTCCGTACACTTTGTCCTCCCAATTCTTTATCTGAACACAATATATGTCATCTGAGACTTCAGTGGAAAAGAATAGAGTAAATTTATTACCAAGACCATCCTGCTGTCTTCCAAGTAAGGAATAATCTGCAGGAGAAGCCAAACTGGAAGAATTTTGAGTAGCAAAATTAGGAAGAAAGATACAGCATTTAATCCCCAGTTGCATAACTTGCATCCAAATATCACGTAGTCCATGCATTGTCATCCGTTATGGGAGTTGTGATGCCTACACTAATTACAAGTTTAACAACCCACCCCCAAAAAAAAAAAAGAAAAAGGAAAGTAAGAATCATCAATTGTACTCTAGTCCTCTGCACCACCCAATGCAATTTCAAAATTGCTAGAGCAATTTATACTCAGAATATTCCCCTTACCAAAAATGAAGAAAACAAGAAACATATATTCATGAGGACAATGTCACCACTAAATCAACTGATATCAGGTTCAAATTACTTGTTCTCTCTAGTGTCTTAACGTAAGTCAAACACAGGATCAAGCTGGACTGTAAGTTTACTCGTGAAAAAAGAGACTCAATACCAAGTTTTAACAAGAAAAATTCGAATACAGCATCCTAGCAGAAATATGTATCAAGTATGAAATTTGTTTATAACCCATTGAAGGTCTCCACGTCCTTGGGCATATCATCAGCAACATATGGTTCCAGTATGCTGCTCATAATCCAATCCCTCTTTCCTACCATAGGTTCAACCGCATCTCGCTTTGAAATGGACTGCAGCTGGGACTCCTAGTTTCCTTTTTCCGGTTCATCCAGTTTCAGCCTCATTCTTGATGGAGGTGGATCATCATAGATCAGAGTATACATTGACAAATCCTCCAAACATTTCGTCATTGCCCTAACCACCAGAAGTTTAAGTGTCATATGAATAAACAACAATTTTTTAGAAAAATGGTAGATTAGAAAATGCTTTAAACCACACTTAATTTATAAGGCAAGAGACAAACTGATTTTTGTTTATTTTCCTTCAATTTGGACTAAAACAAAAGACATAACCCATGCCCAAACTAAAGTGCTGACAAAGATTACCAGTTAACTCGCGGCGAAGAGCCGACATTGAGGTGCCAAACCTTCCCATTGATGTGAGCTCTTGGGGAAGATCAACCTATTATCCCTAGAGTAACTTTAATTTGTTGAACGACGGCCCTTCCTCTTCAACACCCCCCGCCCCCCTCCCCCCCTCCTCAATACAGGGTCCATTCATCGAGTTCAGGTTACAAAGTAAAGCTCCATACTGGATAACTTGACTTTTCCATATCTTAAGACAATTAAACACAATAACCATAACTTCTAAGTTCAAAAAATGTGTTCATCATAGTTTATATAAGACATAGGAGTTTACCAAGAACCAGAATATTAAGTGATCAAAATCTGCAGATAAACTTTACCTTGGCAACGACGATCTATTGCCTTCAATGGAAGAGATAGTATTTCCAATAAAAGACATCTCCTAAGCAGAACATTATATTAATCACACTATTGACCCTACTTAAGACAGAGTCACTTCAGACCCAGAAGGGAGTCAGGTTCACAACCAAGCTCTGTAATTTGAGAACTGTAAAACAAAATGTGTAAGAGAATTTCCTGCAAAAACTATAAGTTTTTTATTACATTTAAAGGCATACGTTTGATTTACCACATGATCATTAAGTTCATTAAAATACAAAGAAAAAGGGATCCAAATCTGCAGTAAAATACATTTTGGCAAGCGAAAAAAAATATTAGAAAGAATGTTAATAGATATGTAAAATCAAATCCAAAATCATTTGCTAGTGATAGAAAGCAAGACTAGTGTTTTCATGAATGTAAGTGGTGTGTGGGCTTTAGATGGAATCACTTTATGGGAAAAGATGACATGAAATCAGGAAGGGAGATCTATACAAAAATGGAGGCATGTCAACTTCTGATGGCCACCATAGAAGATTACCAAGTTGAGTAGGAACCTGAATACTTCCTGGTGGCTGGACCAATTCTAAGCTTCAAGGGAAAATGTCCAAGGGTTCTAGATAATCATGCTAGAATAAAATTTACAAAACATCCTCCAGTGCCATAGCAAGCTTCGAGAGTTTATCATAAATACTTCAGGCAGTCAACAGGGCACGCTTATATAAGATTAAAAGATCAGATACACTGTATAAGTAAACAGTCAATAGGGCTTGCTTATATAAGGCTAAAAGATCAGATACACTGGAAAAGTATATCTAAACATCAGAAACTTAATAAGGTGAAACCTAAATATGAACGGTCGATGGATGCTCAGTAAATATGTAACCACCATGAACTAGCCAGAAATTACAAAAAGATACAGAACTTATTCCTACAAGTGCCAGCCCACAACCAAATGAAAAAGAAAGAAAAATTGGAAGGAGGGAGGAGAGTGATTCAACAGTTTCTTTTTCTATTATACATATTTGTAAGAAATTCATTTTACAGGATTTTGTAGGGGGGAAGGGGCACAGGAGTCAAATCCCCTTAGTGTGGTACCGGTAATGCTCAGCAACAAGGCCTGGCGGTAACAAACTACACAGTTTCACTGCAGTGACAGATGAAACTAATATCATAAGATGGATCCGCTCCTAGTCCCAAGTGAGGTCTGATTAAGGTCCCTGCAATGTTTATATTCATTAGGATCCTTTCCTCCACAAGGCGACATAGACTTCTAATTGTAGACTTTCGTATGGATATACTTCTTGGCATTACTCCTTTTTACAGAAACATCTAACCTCTACACAGCGATAATTAAATTGTAAAAACATAAAGCAACACGGGTCAATCAGTAGCATCAAATTGAAACTTCATTAATTCATAATTTCATGAAACTCACTACAGTGGAGTGGATCTTCCTCCTCGTTCCTTCATTGCAATATTTCTAGGCGTTTCAAAATACAAAATGACCTTAAGACTGGACAAAACACCTTATAATTTTCACACCAAAAAAAATATGTAAGCACAAAAAAGAAGAAAAGAAACGAGAACCCAACCAGTATTTCATAAAGTCCCAACTACCACTAAATGGCCCCTCATCGAGCAGTGTTAAGACTACTTGGCCAGTCAAGGAACTTATAACCATGAAGGGATGGTGGCAAATAGGTCTGCGATGATATGGAAGGATTGTCAGGAGGGTAGATATAGCCCTTCCCGTACCCGAGTTCCTTCATTAACTTAGTCGGTGCATTCCTCAGGTGGAGAGGCACTCCCTCATTCTGTCCAACAGATTCCCTCACTACCTTCTGTGCAGCCTCTATAGCCCGATAGATGGAGACAGATTTGGGAGCCATAGCCAAGTACGCAACACACTGTGCTAAGTTAACATTGCACTCTGGCATGCCGAGAAAGTGGCAAGCTTGGTAGCACGCAACAGTCTGCGTGAGCGCCCTTGGGTCAGCCAATCCAACATCTTCACTTGCAAACCTGACCAGTCGGCGTGCTATGTAAAGAGGCTCTTCCCCTCCTTCCAACATCCTTGCCAGCCAATAAATGGCAGCATCAGCATCGCTTCCCCTCATGGACTTGTGGAGAGCACTGATGAGATTGTAGTGTTCTTCAGCTGCTTTGTCATAAGCAAGATGCTTGCACTGAAGCGCCTCTTTGGCATCATCAAGGGTAACTCTGGCCACAAACGACCCACAACTACCATCATCGTTGACATGAATATGGCCTTCACCAGCAGCTGCGGGCAATGATTCCTTACCCGAGGGCACCTCCGTCGACCGTGCAGCTACCATGGTAGCGGAAATTTCCAAGGCATTCAATGCAACCCTCGCATCTCCATCGCAATGCGAGGACAGAAAGTCAATAGCCTCATCATTCACCTCAATCGTCCCCACCCCTGCTGATGCTACGCTACGGGGCAATCCCCTCTCCAGATCGGAGGCAGCTCGCTTGAGGAGGGCAGCAACACAGTGAGGACTCAGCGGGTTAAGCTTGAGGACCCTACAACGAGACAATAACGGCGTTATCAAGTGGAAGGAGGGGTTCTCAGTCGTAGCCCCCATGAACACGATACTTCCATCCTCGATTACTGGCAGGAACGAGTCCTGTTGTGACTTGTTAAACCTGTGCACCTCGTCTACGAACAGAACGGTTCTCTTCTTGTTTTTCAGTTTTAATTTTCTAGCATCCTCAACGGCGTCTCTCACGTCCTTAACCCCAGAAGTTACGGCTGACAATGAAACAATCCGATAGGAGGAGGAAGAAGAAGAATTCACGATGGCTCTGGCAATGGAGGTCTTACCGGTGCCGGGTGGACCCCAGAAAACAATAGAAGGAAGGCGGTTGCAATCGATGGCCGAGCGAAGAATGGAGTTGGTGGCGAGAAGGTGATCTTGTCCCACGACCTCGTCAATGGTAAGAGGGCGCATTCGATCCGACAACGGTTCAGGGGGAGGTTGTGGTGTTTTGACGCCTGAAGGAGAAGAACCAGGAGGAGCAGGCAGCGAATTTCTTCTTGGCGATGATGACGATACTGCTATCTGTTGTTTGGGACGCTTTCTAGGAACTGACTCTTCGTCTACTTCTTCGTCTTGCTCTTCACGGCTGTGCTTTGATGCCCCTTCCTTCTTGAATTGCGATATGGCTGTGGCTGGGGTAGAAGGGGATGATGGTGGTTGTGGTTTTGAGTGAAAACGAAAGAAGCTGTCAATCTTTGGCTGAACTGGAGTTGAGGCCGGATTGGGGCTAGGGTTCGAGTTGTGATTAGAATCAGAAGATTTATGGCTATTGCCGAGAATCCATTCGGTGGCTCTGATCGTGGATCTGCCACCGGTGGCGGCGAGAGCTTGAGCTGCCAATTCGTCTGGAAAACCCATGCTCAGAAGTTGTTGCATCTCCATCTCCATCTCCATCTCCATCTCCGTCTCCACCTCCATCTTTTTCTTCCTCCTTTCCAAAACAAACGAGCTGTCACTTGCTACATAAAGTTAAAAGTTAAACTATAATTACAGTATTTCGAGATATGCCTCTAGATACGTCTCTACATTTTGAAGTATTCGTGGGTTTGATTTCAGCGATTTTTGAAAAAGTATTTTCATTAAAAACGCTAATTCAAAAAGTGTTTATTATGTATTTGTACGATCATATGCACGGTATTATAAACGTATTTTAAAATAGTATTTTTTATTAAAAATACTTTTTCAAATAGCGTTTTTAATGAAAACGTTTTTTCAAATAGCGTTTTTAAGCCCTATATGCATCGTCTCCTCCCTCGCTTATTCATTAACAGCGGACAGCGGCAGTGAGCTTTAGAAAATTCTCCCCGAAGCTTTGATTTTCTGGTTCGATCTATTGATTAAAGCTATATTGTAAGAGAAAAAGTCATTCACAACTTCACAAGATAAACCCTCTCGTATCTGTTTCTGATTTTATTAATTTTGTATATATATCTATGTATAAGTGTGTATATATATATTAGTTTTTTCACGTATAAGTGTATATATATCTATATATCTATCGTTTGTTTTATATTTGTATGCTTAAATGTGTATATATATTTTTGTAAATCAATGCAAAGCATGACAGTAGTTGCCATTTTCTCTTCTTTTTTTTTGTTTTTGTTTAGTTGGACATTTTTTATGTGAATGAAAATTTTGATGATGACTGTTTGTCTTTTGTTTTGTTTTTTTGTTTGAACGAGTTTAATTATAGTTGCCATTCTCTCTTTTTTTGTATAATTTTGTAGTTGCAACGAGTTCTATTAATTGATAATTTTGAAAATGTTGACATTACGACTTATGATTGGCGATTTGCTTTTTAATATATTTTTTTCTTCTTCTTGTATTAAACAATTAAATGTAGTGTTATTGTAATGATATTTTTGTTAGGTGAAAAATTCAGCATGTATTAAAACAAAAATGTGTAGATAATTATTTAAAAATAAGATATTAAATAAAATATTAAAAATATGTTAATAAAAAAATAGTAACAGAAAATTAATAGAAAAGTAGGAAAAAATTCAATTATGTAATATAAAAATAAAATTAAACAATTCATAATTTTCTGTTTACAAAGTTAATAGAAAATTATTTTAACAATTATTTAAACAATTGATAATTTCATTTAAAGAATATGATTTAAACAATTCATAAAAATAGTAAATAATTTAAAATTAATTTTGCAAGGTTAGAACATATATATAATTATTTAAAGAATATGCTAAAAATATGTACAAAATTGAAAAATAGTACAATTTCTTTACAAATTGAACATAAACATATTTAAACAATTATTTAAAGAATTCATAAATAAATTAAACAATTCATAATTTATTTTAAGAATGATTTGAAAAATTTATAAAAAATAGTAAATAATTTCAAATGAGTTTTGCAAGGTTATAACATATATATAAATATTTAAAGAATATGCTAAAAATATGTACAAAATTGAAAAATAGTACAATTTCTTTACAAATTGAACATAAAAATATTTAAACAATTATTTAAAGAATTCATAAATAAATTAAAAAATTCATAATTTATTTTAAGAATGATTTGAAAAATTTATAAAAAATAGTAAATAATTTCAAATGAGTTTTGCAAGGTTATAACATATATATAAATATTTAAAGAATATGCTAAAAATATGTACAAAATTGAAAAATAGTACAATTTCTTTACAAATTGAACATAAAAATATTTAAACAATTATTTAAAGAATTCATAAATAAATTAAACAATTCATAATTTATTTTAAGAATGATTTGAAAAATTTATAAAAAATAGTAAATAATTTCAAATGAGTTTTGCAAGGTTATAACATATATATAAAATAGATATATTCATATTTATATCAAAATAAATTTACTATATTGTATAAGTAAATTAAATAATTTTTACGATAAGCTGTCAAATATGTATTATAATTATTTAGTTGTAAAATAATTTGAGAGCACAAGTTCAGAGCTCAGAAAGATGCACCTTACACAAATTACTAGTATCACAACCAAGTGTAATCTTCATTCTTTCGATAAACGTCTTTACATAAGTTTTAAAACATTTAATTTAATTAGTTTGTATATTTATGATATCTCTTTTAGTTGTGTTTGATAGGCAAAGCTAAATAATGATGACAATAGTTATGTTTTATTGGAGGGGAAAGATAATACGAGATCGTCGAGAAGGTGTATCCTACGATATAGATGCTAGTGCGTGTTATGATATTGAAATGGGAACCTCAGTTGATGTGTTACGTGCCATGATTATGCAAATGATGGCCGAATACTGAGAACATGTGACTATAAAGTTCATATGTAGATACCCGCACCGACAAAATGGAGATATCATAATATATAAGAAGTTGTCAATCAATGACGACAGGACATTGCAGAATGTGTTGAATATTCCTTCGAGATATCCTGACCACCAATGTGTTGAAATATATGTTGTAAAAGAGGAGGGTAGTGCAATGAACACGAGTGGAAGTCGTGCGGATGTGAGTTGGGCAGATGTCCAAACCTACGGTGAACTATTATCGGGGAGGGGAGATGTATCGGCACTGGGGTCATTTACTCAAATGGTTTCACTTGGGCAGAGTAGCCAAAGCACAATAGTTAAGGAAGGGCCAGGACAACGAATGTCTAGCCTCTGAAGCCCAAATGAAAATTTCTCGCAGGACCTTAGTAATTTTGAACAGTTTCATGACTTTCACAATCCACCAACACCTCACCCACAATATATATCAGGCCAAGGTGGGTGCATAGAGGGGGCAGGTCCCAGTGGAAGTCTAGATCCTGTGGAACGCCTAGCTGCCTTAGACGAGACTGGGACACATGTGGATGAAGATGCAGATGTCATTCAATCCGATAATTCAGATGAAGATATTAATGTTTTAATGAGAAATGAATTAAATGATGACTCTGATGACGATAGGCACGAAGAATCAAACCTTAATGAAGCGTTACATGATACTCCAGATATGCCCTTTTTTACGAACTTGGTTAGGGCAGATGATGTCGTAGGTGGTCGAGACTTATATGATCGCGGTCCAACATGGTCAGATGCTAATCCGGAGTTTGCAAAAGGGATGGTTTTCAAAGATAAGGATGCGGTGATCCATGCATGTAACTGGTATCACGTGAAGAAAAATAAACATTATCATGTTGTGGAAACAAATAAAAAGGTTTGGAGCACCAAGTGTAATTACGATTACCCTTGGAAACTACGTGCCTGTTTGAAGAAGAAGCACAGTTTTTTGAGATCACACAATACCCCAGGCCTCATACATGTTTACATGGGATGGAGAGTTTGGATCACCGCAATCTGAATTCAACATTTATTGCACACTTAATTAAGACACAAGTTGCGGTAAGTTACTTTCAATTTCAATTTTAATGTAAGATGTGCTGATATTATTTGTTAATGCCCTTCGTTAGTGAATTTTGGAGTGTTTGTTTGTTGCGGTGTACAGGAAGATCCTGACTGAAAAATAGCATCCATAATCGAGAATGTCAAAAATAATGTTGGTTTCACAGTTTCATACAAGAAAGCATGGCTTGGAAGAACAAAGGTCATTGCGATGGTTTTCGGAGATTGGGATGAATCCTATGAAAAGTTGCCAAGGTACATCAGAACCTTGGAGTTCAGAAACCTGGGCACGACTGTGATTTTAGAAACATTAGACTTGGGTACGTTGGGTGTTAGGGCGCTAGACAGAATATTTTGGACATTTCGGCCATGCATTGAAGGCTTCAAGCGTTGTCCGCCAATCATAGGAATCGACGGTACTTTTCTTTATGGCAGATATACAGTAGTTCTGTTGATTGCTACAGCGAGAATTGTTACGAAAAAAATTTTCCCTTTAGCTTTTGCGTTAATTGAATTAGAAAATTACCGTGATTGGTCATGGTTTATACAGAATGTCAGGCATCTGATTGTGCCGGGCCAAGAGGGTGTCACATTGATTTCTGATCGACATGCAGCCATATTGAGTGCCGTCAAACATGAATGGGAAACACCACGACGAGGGCAACCAGCTAGATTCCATAGATATTGCCTCAAACACTTTAAAAGTAATTACCACAAAAAATTTCGGTAATGTTAAAGTTAAGGATCTCATATGGCAAGCTGGGACTGCCCATCAAGTGCGGAAGTTTGACGAGACAATGGATGAAATTAAAAATTTAGGAACGAAGTCAGAGTCGGTGGCAAGGGCGTATCGTGCTTTATGCAATGAGGACCCAAAGAAGTGGACATTGGCATATGATGAAGGTCATCGTTGGGGAGTTACAACCACTAATGATTCAGACTGCTATAATAATATCCTTCGAGGTGCACGAGACTTGCCCATTACTTCATGTGTTCAGGTTACCTTCTACCGTCTGGTGGCCACTTTCAATTATAATCGACTACAAATTCAACGTGCATCAGCAAGGAGTTTAAGGTACACGTCCAAAGTGCAAGCTAAGATAGAAGAGTACCAAGCTCGATCGGCGGGCCATCGCGTAACTATTTGTAATTGGTAATGTTATAAGATTTTATTTTAATTGTATGTACTTATTTTGATTAGTAATAAACTATACGCTTTGCAATGTCTAATACAATCACCATGTTATTATATTCCAATTTCAGGGCATCGTTTTCCGCCGAGGTTGTTACAAGTGCAGCAGGCACGAAAGGGAACCACAAACATGCAGTGTATTTGAATCCTCCGTCATGTGACTGCGGAAAATGGATGATCTATCATTATCCTTGCTCACACATGCTAGCCGTGTGCGCGAAGTCGGGTAGACAACCTTGGCACTTGATTGATCCTAGGTATATAATGGACGTTTATGCTTGCATGTACGAAACATCGTTTGAACCGATGGTGCATAAGCATTATTGGGCTACATACGATGGTCCAAAGATAGTTCCCGATCCGAGTCGATGACGAGAGGCCACATCCGGCCGTCCAAGTACAAAACGAATCCACAATGAGATAGACGTTTCCAGAAAACGTTAAACAAATCATTGTGGTATTTGTAAGAAACAAGGGCATGATAGGCGTAAATGTCCAAATCGAGCTAGCTGAGTTATGTATTGGATAGTAGGTATTTAGGCATGTAATGATATTTATTAATATTTCTATTTGAGATAATGGTTACTGAAGATGGATTTATTGGTATGTATTTATTTGGATTGGTTGTGATAGCAGTGGGTTTTACTCATTAAACATAAGAACTTAATATGGACTTATTTGTATGTATTTATTTGGATTGGTTGTGATAGCAACGAGTTTTACTCATTAAACATAAGAACTTAATATGGACTTATTTGTATGTATTTATTTGGATTGGTTGTGATACCAGTGGGTTTTACTCATTAAACAGAATAACTTAATATTGGCTCATTTGTATGTATTTTTTTGGATTGGTTGTGATATGAGTGGGTAGTCATATCAAGTAATACACTCTTTCACAGCCTTTCGTCACATCAATTAATGGCCTTACTGCCTTTCGTCATATACATCATCAGAGAATAATGAGGTTGTTTTATCATATGTTACGTTGTCATGCGTGTATGGATGTATTACATTTATTGCACCATATAATAAAAATATATTAATATGTACTATGGATGTAGGCACGCTAGGGCACATTGATGGCAGGACATATGGATGTCGGCGCGCCAGGGCCCCTTGATGGCACAGTGCTGATGTTACAGGCCCATCATTGATCCACATGGATATGGGAGCATGGGGTATGTGTTTAAGTTAACAATTTTTCTGTACAAGTAGTTTGTTTACAATAATATTGTTACACAGGGTACGGATGCGCTCACATGCAGACATGGTGGGTCACACCTATATGACGTACAGTTACACCCACGTGTATTGCAGTACATAGTACGGGCAGGTTTTTATGGTGTATATCGACTTGGTCGGATCCGTTTGGACCATCCATTGATTACTGCGTTGGTTGAGCGCTGGCGACCAGAGACGCATACATTCCATCTACCTGTCAGGGAGGCCAACATCACGTTACAGGATGTTGCTATCTTGTTGGGACTACCGGTTGACTGGGCCCTTATTATACGCGCACATACGCATACTACATTACAGGAGTGTCAAGCTCTATGTATGTAGGCATTTGGTGTTAGCCCACCTGCAGAGGAGATTGATAGTGCCTGCCTTAGGATGGCATGGCTTCGTCACACATTCCAGGTCCTCCCACAGGATGTAGATGAGGTTACTGTACAGCGGCATGCACGTGCCTATATACTGCGGTTTATTGGGGGTATACTTCTCACAGATTACTCTCAAACTATGGTGAGGCTCACATATCTCCCATTTCTACTTGACTTGGACGCTGCTAGGGCATATAGCTAGGGCAGTGCAGTTTTAGCCATGCTTTACAGGAGCATGTGCCGGGCGGCGAGGACTGGGGCGAGCCAGATTGCAGGAGCACTCGTTTTATTACAAGTTGAACACATAGTGCATGTTATGTTTCTTATTATAATTTATTCATAACGTGAATGGTGGACCCTTTTTGTACAGATATGGGCGTGCGAGCGATTCCCACGCATAGGCCCACATCGCATGGATGATCCTACTGCTGGCCTGCAGCCATTAGTTATACAGGGGGTGGAGTTTCCCGGTGGACCATGGGGAGCTAGGTATGTATAACTGCCTTTTCATTTTTGTTAACACATGTACACATTTGTAATTATAAAATGCAATTGATATTATGTTGAACGTTTATGCCAGATGGAGATCTAGCTATCGCACTACCAGTACTTCCACCCATGTGGTCCGCGTCTACTGAGATCAGCTGGACCGATTACGACTTGGCGAGGTATGTATACAATTTCAGATTTTGTAATTCTTATTACTTAATTGTAGCGTCGTTGCTTATTAATGGGTACTATTAATGTAAATTATGTAGTTCATATGGAGGCCATACGATGCTATCATGCATACACTTCCTGATTATTGTCGGGTTGGGAGTGATATATGGGTCACTCGATCCCCTTTGCTGTGCCTAAAGGTTGTTGAGTGGCATTTACCGGATCGAGTTTGCCGACAGTTTGGTTTTAGGCAGGTTGTACCTGCCACTCATGATACCTCGCCCACATTACATGCTATTGACTTGAGAGGGAGACCGCCTACTGATTGGACTCAGTTCCATGCACAGCACATGGAGCAATGGCAGCATAGGCGTAAGTATCTTGTAACTGGGGTGATTGATGCTGCAGACATGCGTTACGACAATCCATATATGGTATGGTACCGCCGTATCACACGCACACTGGTTAGGAATCCAGTTCATCGGCCTACTACTGGATACCTTGAGGTTGGCTCCATGGTCGAGATTGCGGTTAGTAATGTCATAAATTATAAATGTTTATGATTGTATTATAAATGTTTAAATGCCATAAAGACTTCAACTTACTTTGCAGACTCATCACATCGCAGTCATACATCATTTCGTTGATCGTGCCATATATGCATTCGGCAGGCCGAAGGCACTGCATGACATGTATTTGGCCCGAGACCTGTGTCAGAGGTCACTTCATGTATTGCGTGAGCAGCAGCGGATTGCATAGCTAGGAGTTCTAGACGCTCCCCCTTCTATGCCAGCAGCTGGTCTAGCTGCTCCCCCTCCCATGCCAGCAGTAGCTCCAGCCGCTCCCCCTCGCAACGGATCATCATCACAGGAGTTCTTACAGTATTTCAGTGCCACGCAGCCATCCTCAGCCTATGTGACTCCGACTAGGCCAATATATACATATCACACCGAGTCACACGACGTGCCCTCATCATCACGTTCGAGTAGTTCTGAGGTCATACCGCGTTGCACCGCTTATCGCCATATTACATCACCTGTTGCATACGACCAACAGTATTGGTTATCGGCAGTAGGAGATGATGATGACTTTCAGCGATATGTTGACCCATTATTAGCATCTGGGCAGCAAACAAAGACGCGTTTTTCAGCAGAGGGTCGAGACCATTTTGACTGTACGACACAGCCAGAGGGGCCATCGCAGGTCACTCAGGTTAGTAGTGTACAGTAGATTCATCCAGTAGTGGCACCCCCTACCATTGACACTCAGGGTGTTTCGTAGATCACCCAGGCAGAGCCGCATCCACATCTGCAGCCACAGACAGAGTCACCCCCAGTGCCACAGCCACCGACAGTGCCATAGCCAGACCCACATCCAAAGGCACATCCGACACTACGATCCATCACACGTGTCTTTGTTCGACAGTTGAGGCCCGCGAGAGAGAGGAGGCCACCTTGATGTGGTACAGGAGGCCATGTATAGTACCGAGATTGTTTTTTGTACACTAGATAATTAGATTTCAAAACTTGTTGGATGTAATAGTTAATGATGATAGTTTGTGTTGTAAATACATTTAGTTATAACAAAATTAATGACAATAGTTTTTGTTGTATCTATGTGCATTTATAAATGAATACAACTGTTGTTATTGACACTGACACTCTTTACGGAGAAAACAACTAAAGTTGACGATAAATTCATTAAAATGATAAAGTAAAAATAATAGGATAATTCATTTTTTCTTTACCCACCAAAAAAAAAATTTAATGGAAGAAAGTAATATCGAAACTACTTATCATAACTGAAATATGAAGACTTATCATTTTTTGAAAACGCTGCGCCAATGACAGGACAATAATTTAGCAGACTCGTCATATCCTATTAATTTTTGATACATGATTGTCCTATCTCTATCTTCTGAGACATGTCACGTGAATATCTTGATAATTTTCATGTCTTATTACTTGTCAATTCATGATTGTCATATCTCTACCTTCTGAAGCCTTTCACGTGAACCCTGCCAGTAACTTCAGCATTGTCATGTCAATTTTGCAGTATCACGTGAAGCCTTTCACTAACGATTAGTATCTTTCAGCATGACAGATTGGTGTGACTGGTCGAGTATAAAATGGTGTGAGGTTATGAAATGCTCAATAAACCAAATCGAAAAAAGATGCCCTAGCGAAAAGGGTTATTTGGTGCATCATCTAGTCATTTAGTTCCAACCACTAATGTGCATGAAAATCATAACTCAATCATTGATATGGTGGGTACATATACAAACCCAATTGGTAACAAATGGTATGGCCGAAAACGTAGCTTCCTCAACAAACCTATTCTAATGCACAATATGATGGGTCCGGTCAACCATATCTTTATTGGCAATGCATCCTTGTAACCACCGTACGGTGTCACCGACGAGCAATGCATAAGGTTGCCTTGGGAAGACTTATTCGATAAACGGTGTGAACAAGAGATGTATTGTCGATGGCATGGCCTACGTGTCCCAAAGGCTCGGTCAGCTAAGCTTTTCGGGAGGAGATCACCTAGGTCATAAAAGCGCTCGAGCGCGAGATTGATCAAATGCAACGAAGACTAGATAAATATCATTTTACGGAAGACGCGAAGAAACAATGTGTTGATCTAACAAAACAAATAATAGAAATTATTGAAGATCCATTGCTAGTTTCTGACACAGAACTTTCAGACTTCTCAGAAGAAGAAGGTGACGATGACTTTGAAAACTATCTACCGACTAGCTTTACCGTTGCTGGGAAACCACTATGTTGTTATGAACATGGTCCACGAAAGCATGTTCTGATTTGTAGTTCAGTATGATGCAAAATAAGGTATTATGTTTTCATGTAATATATGTGTGAGTTTGGGTTATATTTGCCATTTTGGGGAGGAAATGTCCGGTTCAAAAGTTATGTCATCTTTCGGGATTTTGGTAGTTAGGGTTTCGGAGTTAGGTAAAATCAGCCTTAGGGGTACCGTCTTGGGGAGGAAATGTCCCGTGAGTGCGAAACTCGACAGGAGGCTCCTGCAGGTCCCGAGTGACGTGTGAGACTTGACGGCACGTCAATCGGAGTCCCGGTTCAAAAGTTATGTCATCTTTCGAGATTTTGGGTGTTAGGATTTCGGAGTTAGGCAAAATCGGCCTTCGGGGTACCGTTTTGGGGAGGAAATGTCCCGTGAGTGCGAAACTCGATGGGAGGCTCCTGCGGGTCCCGAGTGACGTGCAAGACTTGACGGCACGTCAATCAGAGTCCCGGTTCAAAAGTTATGTCATCTTTCGGGATTTTGGGTGTTAGGATTTCAGAGTTAGACAAAATCGGCCTTCAGGGTACCTTTTTGGGGAGGAAATGCCCCGTGAGTGCGAAACTCGATGGAAGGCTCCTGCAGGTCCCGAGTGATGTGTGAGACTTAACGGCATGTCAATTGGAGTCCCGGTTCAAAAGTTATGTCATCTTTCGGGATTTTGGGTGTTAGGATTTTGGAGTTAGACAAAATCGGCCTTCGGCGTACCATTTTGAAGAGGAAATGTCTCGTGAGTGCAAAACCCAACGGGAGGCTCCTGCGGGTCCTGAGTGACGTGTGAGACTTGACGGCACGTCAATCGGAGTCCCGGTTCAAAAGTTATGTCATCTTTCAGGATTTTGGGTGTTAGGA
This sequence comes from Euryodendron excelsum, assembly GCA_033060915.1. Lineage (NCBI taxonomy): Eukaryota > Viridiplantae > Streptophyta > Magnoliopsida > Ericales > Pentaphylacaceae > Euryodendron > Euryodendron excelsum. The sequence goes on from CM065389.1 coordinate 42,802,580, forward strand.
TTTCAGAGTTAGGCAAAATCGGCCTTCGGGGTACCGTTTTGGGGAGGAAATGTCCCGTGAGTGCGAAACTCGACGGGAGGCTCTTGCAAGTCCCGAGTGACGTGTGAGACTTGACGGCACGTCCATCGGAGTCCTGGTTCAAAAGTTATGTCATCTTTCGGAATTTTGGGTGTTAGGATTTCGGAGTTAGGCAAAATCGGCCTTCGGGGTACCGTTTTGGGGAGGAAATGTCCCGTGAGTGCGAAACTCGACGGGAGGCTCCTGCGGGTCCTGAGTGACGTGTGAGACTTAACGGCACGTCAATTGGAGTCCCGGTTCAAAAGTTATGTCATGTTGAAATGTTAGAAAATGGATTTTATGTTTACTGATATGGTTCTGGTGAAAACGCTTTTTCAAAAAGCGTTTTCATTGTAAATGCTTTTTGAAAATGCGGTTTAATAATAATACGTGGAATACAAATAAACGCTTTTTGGATTAGCGTTTTTAATAGAAACACTTTTCTGAAAAGCGTTCAACTCGCCCCACGGAAATAAGTTTAAATGGCCCCCTTTGCTGGAATAAAGACTAAATTTAGACTTGGTTATGGAAATTAGCCAAATGCAGATGCCACTGTCTCCCTTCCCTGCCTTCCACAACTTTCAAACAGATTGCTCCTCGTTTCTTTAAATTTTCAATAAGTGGAAGGGTTTTCCTTCATTTTTTTTATTTTTATTTTCTTTGCCAAACGATACAAGAGAAGAGAAATAATTATTTTCTACTATTGAAACTTTTAGTTTTGATGTTTAAGAGTCTAAACCAATTGAAACTTTTGAATAAGTTATCTTAAAAATCAAAGTTTATTTTATTATTTATTTATTTTACAAATGTCAACCATGGTATATTAAATTTAAATCTTGTCCGTAAAGCTTGAAGAATTTAGAAATATGATAAACATTCTCCCATGAAAAATTATTTTATAAATAGAAAAGGAATTAGAAATCTATAAGTCTCTAATTGAACTAGGGTGTAGGGTTTTAGGGGTTTGGGTTTTGGGTTTGGGGTTGCGAGTTTAGGTTTTGGGTTCAGGGTAAAGGATTTTAGAGGTTTAGGGTTTTAGAAGCTTGGAGTTTCGAGTTCAGGGTTTAAGGTTTAAGGGTTTAGGAGTTTAGGCTTTAGGCTTCAGCCTTTAGGGTTTTGATAGGGACTGCAAAATAGCTTTGAACCCGATCTTAGTGCATACGTATAATACTAAAAATTATGATCTGATTAATAGAAACTAATCTACATGATTAGTATCATACTTTCGAGATCTCTCTACTTTGATCTCGATCAGCAACAAGTATGACCAGGGAAGTAGGCTTACTTTGAGTACTCTAATTTCTTCAAAATAACAACGCCGGAGGCACGACCTGGACAATTAAGACCATGAGCACATCACTGGCAGAATGGACGAGACGACCGGTACACACTTGAGGCTGACCGGTCGACTTAACCCAAAATCCAACTATGAGCTTTTTAACTGCAACAACTTAAATATACACTATTGGAGTTGGAATTACCGAGGTTGCTGGCACCAGACTTGCTATCCAATGGATCCTCGTTAAGGGATTTAGATTATACTCATTCCGATTACTAGACTCAAATAACCCAGTATTGTTATTTATTGTCACTACCTACCCGTGTCAAAATTAGGTGATTTGCACGTCTACTGCCTTCCTTGGATGTGGTAGCCGTTTCTCAAGCTCCCTCTCCGGATTCGAACCCTAATTCTCTGTTATCCTTACCACCATAGTAGGCCACTATTCTACCATCGAAAGTTGATAGAGCAAAAATTTGAATGTTGTGTTGCTGGCACAAAGGTCGTGTAATCCGTTGAGTTATCATGAATCATCAGAGTAATGGGCAAAGCTCGCATCGGCCTTTTATCTAATAAATGCATCCCTTCCAGCAGTCGGAGTTTGTTGCAAGTATTAGCTGTAGAATTACTACGGTTATCCGAGTAGCAGATATCATCAAACAAACTATAACTGATTTAATGAGCCATTCGCAGTTTCACAGTCTAAATTAGTTTATGCTTATATATGCTTGGCTTAATCTTTGAGACAAGCATATGACTACTGGCAGGATCAACTAGGTAGCATTCCTTTGCAACGTCGGCACCACATGAACCCAGTTGAGTTCAATCGATCAGTCACGACTAGCACGACTATCATTCGCAATAAGCGACGAACACTTTGTGGGTAAACAATAGTTAGAGACCATCTATCCGCATAAGATTCTACATCCGAGAGAACAAGTAGCTGTCCATAGGCCATGGTTAAAACACGCCAAGTGAGACATTGCATGGAACACAAGTGGTACTTCAAGGTTCACCTTGTAAGCACATCATTTTTGCCTGCACAGCAATCTTCGGTCTGACTGGACTCACATTCAAACCAATAC
>CM065389.1:42815000-42820000 GCA_033060915.1 Euryodendron excelsum
TAAATGTCGAATAGTAGATGACCTCTCATCGAGGCATGCTATTTACAATTTACTAGGCTGCTGATGGATTTTTTAAAAATATTGGTAGAGGGAACTATATTTTAATGATTGAATTCTAAGTTTATTATTGCTTATCATATTTTGTTATTGTTAGGAATTTATACTAAAAGACATGTTTTGTGTAATGAATTTAGTATTTATTAAAAAATTATTTATTCCATTTTAATAAGAATCTGTGTGAGTAATGTTTGTATTGCGCTATTTATTTAATGATTATGCATGCATGCCTTTTATTCTATATAGTAGATGATTTGGTGTGTAGAGTACGGCTTACACATGGAAGATTAGATCATCGGTTCTTATGGAATATAAACTTATCGTTCATATTCGTAGATGGAACTAGACACACTATCAGTAAAACTGTAGCACAAGGTTTTAATAGGTCTGTCTTGACTATGGGGAAGGATATAGTTCCAATTCCTTACACTAGTATACTTTGTGTGTATTGAACAGGACCGTGTTAAGGTAATTGTTTTTATACTAACTATATAAAGCAATTAATATCTCATGATTATTATGAGTTCTTATGCTATTAATCCTAATATAATAAATAGATATGTACGTGTAATATTTATTGTTTTGATTCGTAGAAGAGTGAGATTTTTTGTGAGTCAATAAACTCAGTGAGTTGGACAATAACTTTACGTGTATGGTGAATATTAATTATTGATAGAATCCACGTCCCGGTATAGAGATTGATGATACCCCATTGAGGAAGCTTATAAGTTTTGATTATGTTAAACCCTGTAAGTGGATTATGAATTTGACATATCAAATAAGTTAAGTGGAAGGTCTCAAGGAATTAAATAAGTATATTAAATTTAATTATCAGTAATTTAATTTAATAGACGAGTATCCGTAATCTTAACATGAGGAGATAAATAAGCATTTAATAATATAGAGCTCGAAATAAAATTCCTAGTATGACAGAGAGTGCAATTATAATTCATTAGTAGTATAAATTATAATTTACGTAAATAGGGATTAATCTTGGTTGGATCAAGAATCCTTATTTACGTAGGAAGCCCTAGTTATACTAATTCTATAGTCCCTATTGTAGCCTCTATATATATGCACTCTAAGAGCAGCTAGGGTTACACTTGGTTATAATTCAGAGATACACGTTTTTGTGAGAAAGAGAAACCTTAGCAGCTGTGAGCCTACTCTCTCTGGAGTAACGCGTATACGAGGGATACAACAGAAGTCTGAAGGTTGAGTTTGAGCAATTGATTCGTGCTTGTCACTGTTGCTTGCTGTTTGAGATCAAAGCAGAAGGATTTCGAAGTTCATACCTACTACTATTCAAGATCAAACCAGAGAGATCTCGAAGGTATGATTCTAATCATATAGATTAGTCTCTGCTAATCAGATCAGTTTTTTTTTGGTATTATATATATGCACTATAGTTGGGTCATGAGAAATTCTGCAGTCCTCAGCAACCTAAGCCCTAGGAGGCCAAAACCCATGTTCAACCCTATCCCTAAGTTAGGAAACTTCAACTCTTTTCTAAACTAAGATGGTTTTCAAACCCTAATTCAAGTCAAGATGACTTCAAAGTTCAATCAAACTTTTCAAAACAAGTCCAAAGTCTATTTCAAACTCAACTTCAACTTCAAGTTTTATTGTAAAGTCAATTCCAAGTTCGATTTTCAAATCAAAGTTAATTTCAAATGAAAGCTCAATTTCAAATCTTCAAATCAAAGTTCAAACCAAACTCTTTTCAAATCAAACTGTGTAATGGCCAAAGTGTCTTTTCAAATCAAACAAGACCTCAAAGTGTCTATTTTTAATCGGACCCCGAGTTTGAACTACGATTGACCTAATTTCCAACAAAGGGATACGTAGGCAACCCTCAAGGGTGCGGTCACAATCTTTTTTAAATTTCGAATTCCACCACATTTTTTTTTTCAAATATCCAATTCCACAACCTATTTCAAGTTTTCAATTTCATAACCTTTTTTTAAGTTTCGAATCCTCTTTTCAAATCTATTTTCAAAATCAAATCCTTTCCTGCGCTTGTATGTCATGCATCATATCAAACTTCTTTATAAAAATTCTTCTCAAAGTGGCTATAATCGGACATTGAATAATCAAAGATTCTAAATGAGTGAACCTAGAGTGATAAGTAGGTACCGTAAGGGCGGGATAGGGTGATAGCCTAGTGCACATTCCTTATACGTAACCAATCTCCACACCTAGAATTACTGTTTTCGAGAGACCAAAACAGAGTTATTTTAAAGGGCTTAAATCTTTTCAAAGGTTGCCAAACAACCTATTTTCTCTAAAAACCCTCTCTTGAGGAAGTTTTCCAAAACCTTTTCAAAAACTATAAGTTTAATTTTCGGATTGTACTTAGTTTTAGGTAACCTAACTCACCTTAATCAAGTTAGGTGGTGACTTCAAATCTTTTCCAAAAGGCCTTATTCAAATCAATTTCTAGTTTAAACCTAGTCACACTCGTTCTTCTAGGAGGATAAGTTCTAACGGGAGAGTACTATATTTTTCTCACTTGTGTGTGTTCTTAAGTGCGAAAAATCAGGGCGTGACACACACCGGCTTTGGGTATCAAACCGGCAACCCCTTGAAACACTCTCAATAGTGTTTCCAACCTTCAAGCCTTCTCACAGGTCACTCCGGGTCCATTCTGGTGTTTTCTTAGTTCAAATGACCGTTTTGCCTCTGGTGGGCTAGTCAACCTTTTCAAATATTCTGATATTATTTCTAACATCTGTTACCTCCAAGAAACTCTTTCAAGGGTTCCTGTCTATTCTTGGCCTTTTGGATCATTCCTAGACCTTTTGGAGTCACTCCTAGTAGAACAACGCCAAAAATTGTATGGTAGTCACTAGGACGGCAGCCCAAATCTCTTGTGTTGCGTCACAAGGGTCAAAAGATACGATTCTTGCCGCTTTAAAACTTTCCTAAGTGCCTGGTGCCACTAAGAGTGGCTCCAAGGTAAAATTTCCCTTGGTGCTAATGCAACGGGCGAGAGTTCCAGTTTTAATTGTCTATAAATACAGACCCTTCTCTTGTGTTTCTCTAAAAACAGAGCTTGAAGTTTCGCAAAACCCTAAATCTCTCAAGCCTCTTCAAGCCCTAGCCTCCATACACTCAAACCCTAGCCTCCATACACCTTATACATTCAAACACAACCCTCCAAGCATCTATTGAAAATCAAGTGCTGCATCTTCAAAGCTCTCAAAGTTCAAGTCAAGTAAAACAAACAAAGGAATCCAAGCAAGAAGAATACGAGGTTGGTTTTCTAGTTACTTTTATATAATCCCCCTCTCTCTTCTCTCTTCTCTCTTCTAACCCACAACCTTTTTTTTTTCAGATACAAATCCTCTTTTTAAATATATTTGCAAAATCAAATCCTTTCTTCCACTTGTATGTCATGCATCATATCAAAATTCTTTCTAAAAATTCTTCTCAAAGTGGATATAATCAGACATTGAATAATAAGAAATTCTAAATGAGTGAACCTAGGGTGATAAGACATGTAGGTATCGTAAGGACGGGATAGGGTGATAGCCTAGTGCATCTTCCATATACGTAACCAACCTCCGAACCTAGAATCATTGTTTTCGAGAGACCAAAACGAAGTTATTTTAAAAAAAAAGCTTAAATCTTTTCAAAGGTTGCTAAACAACCTATTTTCTCTAAAAACCCTCTCTTAAGGAATTTTTCCAAAACCTTTTCAAAAACCTTAAGTTTAATTTTCTGATTACACTTAGTTTTAGGTGATCTAACTCACCTTAAGCAAGTTAGGTGGTGACTCCAAATCTTTTCAAAAGCCCTTGTTCAAATCAATTTCTAGTTCAAATCTAGTCGTACTCGTCCTTCTAGGAAGATGAGTTCTAATTAGAGAGTACTGTATTTTTCTCACTTTGTGTGTGTTCTCAAGTGCGAAAAATCGAGGCACGATAGCTGGCGACTCCACTGTGGAAGCTTAGAGGGTTAGGCCATTATCATGTCTTTTTACTCTCCACTCATCTAGAATCTTCAATTAATATGTCCAATGTTGTCCATTTCAAATTCTTCAAAATCAAACTTTTCAAAGCTGTTTGTAAGAACATGTAATTGCTTACATTCAATTCAAAGCTGACTTTGTGCATTTTCTTTTATAGGTGGACCTTTGTTCACATTTTATTTTATGTCATATTAACTGTTATGCATGTCATGAATGAATATGATGGAATGGTGTAAGCACCTTATTTTTTTTCGCTCGACAATCTCCGGTCCGACTGGACTCATATTCAAATCGACACAGACACATTCAAGTCAAAACCAGTCGTCTAGTCTCAAAATTCAATCAATCAATCGCTTTGTGGGCCCATCGAGTCTAACAGAGGCAAAATGATCAAAATACCCTTGTGGTATTGCTCGGTCCTATTTCAATTGGCGCGTCTTCTTAGAGATTGTAAATCCCCATTTCAATCTCAAATTCAATTTCAAATCCAATTCCAATTCAAATCAAATCTGGCACGCCTTTCGAGAAAGTTGATCCCTCAAGCGGTAAGACCATCCAGTTTAGTACGTTTTCTGAGAAAACTCTTTGAAACGGTAAGTCTCTTTAAACCGATTGATCGGGATGGAACCCAAGTCCCTGAGATGGTAGAACGGTTCACCTTAGGCGCCTGCTAGCCTGCCAATGAAGAATGTCCGTTATTTAGCACGTCTTTTGAGAAAGTTGATTCCTCAGACAATAAGTCCACCTAACAACTTCCTGAGATCAAACAGTCTTCGGAATGAACGCGCACCGTCAGAGTGGCTAAAACACTAGTAAACATTGCAACCGTCAGAGTGTCGGAAACACTCGCAAACAGCTCGACATCGGAAATTGCCAACAAATTCCTATGTCACGGGACCGAATTCGCCTTTTGGTCGTGACACGTTTACCAAAGGATGAGATACCTTTGGAAACCAACTCGTCCCAGACT
>CM065390.1:20000-22500 GCA_033060915.1 Euryodendron excelsum
ATGATCCCATTATCTTTCATTGTTTGGTTAAATAATCTCAGTCCTAAAATCTATCTCCAAAAATAAAAATATCTTTATAATTGATAAAGATAACCTCCTACAAAAAAATATGCACATCCCGAAAATATCTCCAATCACACCGTTCACCCTCTGATTCCTAAAATCCCTCCACCATTCTAGAAAGATCACGTTCCTAACATCATATGCCTCTAACATAAAACAAAAAAAATATTTTTCTACGATAGATAACCTTGATCTACCATCCTTGAAATAGAATCCAATTTTGATTGCAATAAAAAACATTCCCAGTAAGATGGATTATTGCACCAATTAAGATTGGTTAGTTTCAATTTGAATTTATCTAATTCACTTTAGTTTATGTAATTAATAATAATATTTGATTATTGCGCCGGTAAGGGTAATGTTTGACAATATTTGAGTTTCTTTACATATTTGAATTTGAATTTGAATTTAGATCTAAAGAAATGAAAGCAAATTAAACGTGTAAAATCATGGATAAGAATTAACCAGAAGAGGAAATATATTAACACATTTCTAATTCCATTCTCATAAAATCTCCCACTGAAAACCATAGTATTCATATTTCAAATTGTACTACCATCCTTCTTCCTCTTTTAGATAACATAAGCTAATATATCCTTGAATCATTCCCAAATACGTAATAACTTTCCATGTTAAATTCACCCTCTCTAAAAAATAATCTAATAATTTTAATATCAATTTATGATCTCAATTTGTATTTTTTTTCCTGTGCCTCCTTATAATAATAATCAGTGTGGGTTATTACTTTTAATTTATATAAATCAGCATACCTAGCACAGGTTATTGTTTTTATCAAATAGGTCTAAGCTATTAATATGTTATAGTTTTACTTAATCCCCCTATTTATATTATACAAAATCTCTCAAAATTTATACTATGACTACAAAATTTTCAAGTCTTGTGCATCGCATGGGTCCACGCTAGTATAATAATAAATGTAAGTGTATAGTTTTTTTTACATAAGTTTAAAGAAATTAAATATATATAAGCTTATTAATAAATTTCTAATTCATAGAATAATAATGTATACTTCATTATAACTAAATTTATTAGTTTTAAAAACATAATGCTACAAAAAAAAATTGGGCCAAAGTTTGAGGCTCGTGGCTCGAGCCCAAGCCCATGCCTAGGGTCGTGGGTTGGGCTGGGCTTGGGCCTTTCTCTTCACATTTTGTCCTGGCCTGGCTCGACTCGAAAAGTGGCGGGAGCCTGCAAAGTCCGGCCCAAGCCTGAGGAGTCACGGCCCAGATCGGGTCGGCCCAATTAACATCCCTAATTAATGATAATCGTACAAAGTATTCCCTCTGCTGTAACGTCTGATGGATGGAGGGTTGTAATATATATATATATATATGGTATAAGTGCATGCTATAATTAACCTAGAGAAGCATTTTAATTAATTAATTGTGTGCAAAGTTAGGTTTTCCATTGTATGCTATTCAAATTCTATGGTAACTAAGTTCAACATTAAGCTCCTACGAGTCACTTGAGAAGGATGACGATGCGTGAAATTCAAGTGTGTCAAATAAAAAATTTCAAGTAATTAAGCCCCGCCCATGTAGAAAACGCTCGCGGAGTAACCTAGCAGCCAGGCCTGGCCTCTTCATTCGATACATACCGATTCAGATTGCAGACACTCTTTGCCTTTGCCATGAGACGAAGCTTGGGAAAATTTTCAAATCCCACCGTCGGCAATGCCACGAAGCACACTCTGATCACATCCTCTTCCTCCTCCTCAGCTTTCTCCACCTCTGCTGGCGGTGGTGGAGGCAGAGGTCGGGGACGAGGCTCCTCCTTCTCTGGCCCTCCTGTCTTCCAATTCACCGCTCCCACCCCTCAGGGGAAAAGTGAGCCCGGCGATGATGATGCCCAAGGAGAAACTCCCTCTCCCTTCCCATCTGGGCTGGGCCACGGCCGAGGTAAACCCCTCCCTTCTACTCGAGTTCTTCCATCATTTTCTTCCTTCGTGTCCGCTATAAGTAATGGTAGCAGCAGCACTGGACGCGGCAGAGCCCCCGCAACTCCTCCTCCGCAATCCGACCCTGAGAATTTCGGACCCAGGAGACCCATTTTCTTCAGCAAAGAGGACGTGATTGATTCCACGACACCCAAAACCCCAATTGGCGATCCGGGCAGAAACCCCCAAGACAGCAACCTCCCCTCCGATATTCTATCGGTGTTGTCCGGTGCCGGCCGTGGGAAGCCCGCAAAACAATCGGTTCTCGATGAGAAGGCCAAGGAAGAAAATCGGCACCTGAGGTCCCGGCAACCTGGTCAAGGGAGAGGTGCTGGTGCGGTGTCGGCTGAGGGCAGTGCAACCCCAAAGTTGAGCCGCGAGGAGGCTGTGAAGAAGGCCGTGGGAATATTGTCGAGGGGCGGCGGTGTTGGGGACAGAGTGGAGGAGGGTGGGAGGGGCAGAGGTGGGTTTAGAGGGAGA
>CM065390.1:25000-52500 GCA_033060915.1 Euryodendron excelsum
ATTTCCTACAATTGTAAGCTGGTTGAACCTGGAAATACACAGTTTTGTTGTATTCATTCTAAATCGCCATAGCCTTTAGGCTCATGGTTTCTGCTTCCCTTTACAGTGCAATGAGAAATTGACTATTACTTTTTCCTCAAATGCTCTGTGATATTGTGTAAGAATTTTTTGTATAGGTTTGTTTGTAGATGCATCTTCATGTGTTGTATGTGCAACAATTAAGTCAAATTTCAGTCAGGAATATATAATGGAAATGATGCAGTGAATGATAAGCTTAATAAAGAAATGATGAATTCTGCAATGACAATGTGCATTCCTTGTTCTATATTTGAATTTGTTATTGATTTATTTTGTGAGTTTATTCTGTATAATTTTTCCTGATGGAATTCATTGTAATTTTTTTTTATGTTTGTAAAATTTGTTTAGAAATTACAGGCATGTCTTTATTCTTTAGAAGTAAATAAGGAATAAGCTAACAGTAACCTGAATAGTGACCACTTCTGCTGTCCATCTCTATTAGCTTGGCTGATAGGGGCCATGCCATGAACAGATGAACTTCAGTCTGATACACCTGCACTCCTGCTCCGGCACTTGTATTTGTTTGGATATTGTTTTAGTACAAATTTGCATTGCTGCAAAATGTTTTTCTTCCCTTTTCTTAAAGATGTTTTTAAAAAAAAAAAACGATTGATAGGTTTCTTTTTGTATTTTTTAATAAGCTATGTGACCATATGATTTAGTAGAAGTTGGTCGTACTGCACCTAGTTAATTAATTGTTATGTGAACATAAGAATGCTGGGCATGATGTCCAACTAACTGGAACCTGCTCCTTTTTTACTTCCGAAGTACCAAAAAAAAAGAACCTGCTCTTTTGTACAGATTGCGACACTTAGTAGAGTTTTCCTCCTGCCCTGTTGAAGGACCTTAGATGATTTTAAATGAAGCTTAACTGGGGCAAGAAACATGAAATGAATAATCATGTTTGGGCGGTTCCAACAGTTGTGATCAATTATTAATATTTTTGTCCTCTTTTCTGATCTTTTTCATAGTATTGTATTTCCTTATGGCATATCGTTCTTGTGTCTGCAACTTTTTGTGACTATTCTCTCCCTGGAAACCCTATTAACTTGGCAGCTCAGTGGCTTGAATCTAGAACATTCTGTAAGCCATAGGATTTATTCCATCTGATGTGTTACTTTGTAGTTTGTAATTATTCTATTTTCAATTTGTTAATTATGAGTTGCTTTTTGTCATGGATAATGACTTGAAGTAATTCTTTATATTTATATAGGTATATATGTTTTCCATTGTTATTCAGTGGTTGCTTGTAACTTTATCTTGTTCTCTTTTCTAGGAAGTTTTGAAAGAAACAATGGAGAAAGTCCCTATTATGAAGGAGCTTGTGGATTATTACAGTGGACCTGACAGAGTAACTGCTATGAAACAACAGGAAGAGTTGGAAAGGGTTGCAAAAACTCTTCCTGAAAGCACACCTGCTTCAGTAAAGCGGTTTACTAAACGTGCTGTTCTTTCTCTCCAGGTTGGGGTTCTTCATAATGATTTTATGTAAATTCTAATAGTTTATGTGATGGCGCTGAAGTTAATGAGCTCTAAGTATTTTGTTGATTCAATGGCTTCCTTTTGAGCCTTACTCCTGATGCAGGGGTTTTCTGGCACCATTACTAGATATATGTGGTCAACCTATAAAAGGCGGGTGGCATTAGCTCTATGTGAGAAATGGTTGTTACTTCTGCCAAAATAAAAACTTCTAGCTTTATTCACTTTGTCATGACCGCCAACCCTCCCTATGCGAATATGGAACTGCGACCGGCTAGTAGCATAGCTACCGAAAGCGGAACCAGCACCTATGCCTTATGATAATTTAATGATAAATTAGCATAAGCTTTACATATGAAAGTAAACCAATTGTTGTGTATTCCATTATGTTTAGAGCAAGTGCATAAGTCTCAAATGGGTACATCACATTATAACATATTACATTAAGTAATTACAACTATATGGCCATACATTATATACATATCATATCTTCCAAATGTTACATAGTATTCTTAGCATCTATGTTACCTAGACGCAGGTATGGGTGTCGGGTGCAGCTATGTGTCTAAGTATCGGATTCATCTAGTTTTCATGTCCAATGACATTCGGATACGGCTAAATTTCATATTTTATAAATACTTCTTTTCGTGATTTGAGGTAAAATAGTGTTTGCAAATCAGAATTCGTATTTTATGCATAAAATAGAAGCCTTATGCATAGTTCTATATTGAACTCAATTATTTATACATACTTGTTAGATGTTTGTTCAAGTAGCCATATCGAGCATATATCCTGTACCCTTGTTCGAATGTCAAATACCCCACACGGTTATTTCGCAAATTTAGAAGAGTCCAAGTAACATAGCTTAGCATGATTGTTTGACAAAACTTAGTACATTTCTTTATCCAAAACTCTTACAAAAAACTTTTAGCTTAGTTCGTCATCAATATATGGTTTGCATCCATTGAAACATGGTTCTTTGACAAGTCATGGTATACATCTTGTAGCAAATGCCGCATGCCTCAAAATATCTATATCAAAGTATAGCTCTTTAATCTACATTCCCTAGAATATTAAGTAATGACATGAGCAAAACTAGCCTACTGATTAATGTAAGAACTTGGAGTATAAAAATACACCATGGTCAAAAGGTATGTCATTCATAACTTTCATCATACCAAAACATTCATTATTTTATCTACATAGCATGTAATGGGTAATGTCTAAATTCCGCAGATATACCATTCAAAACCCACCACTAGTGAGGCTCTAAAGGTGAAACTTTCACCTATGTCCTAGTGGTAGGGACGTCTCTCCTATATTAGTTGTAACAAGTTGCCGATTTATTTCAAGTTCCCCATTGTAGGACCCATCATCAAGCTACCGGTTTATTTCAAGTCCCTTGTTATTGCACCCCAAGTACGAGACACGATAGTTTTTTAAAATGCATATTTGAACAATACTTACGGGTCTTGCATGACATACTAAGTATATAACAATTTAATCTCAGTATATGAATTGTACTTGAATTGCAAACAATAAGTAATCGTAAATAAATCAAGTTGAGTAGATAGGTCCAAGCATCCCCATTACTCACCTTAGGTCCTTAACACTTTAAACTATTCTCTAGCCCCTTAGATTTGATCTTCAATGCCTTTATTAGCCTTTTAAATACTCTTGTAATGATGATCCTACATAAAGGAGTATGTATTGTAACCAAGCATACAAACTTTAAAGGAGTATGTATTGCAACCAAGCATACAAACGAACTCATAAAATATGCTTCCCTAAAGTTATAGTCAAAGTCAGGGAAGTTAGATCGATCCTCTTAGACTTGCAACAGTTCATAGAGCTTCAATCGATAGTTGGATTGATTTTGTACAGAATAGGAAATGTGCAGAAGCAAGAGGGTAAGCTCTATTTTTCTAAATTACTTGAAAATCTTGGTAAAGAAATGGCTTGAATTAGTGGGTACCTCTTCGATTTTACATTTTATGTTACCTCCAACATTTTTTTGATGAGACTCCCACCGCTTAGAATAACAGTGGAAAACTGAATATCTCAAAATCATATGATTGTGCTGATCTACCCATATTGATTTCTAAATGAGATGTGTATTACTAACTTTGATTCTCTCTCTCTCTCTCTCTCTCTCTCTCTCTCTCTCTCGTGTTTCTCATGTAATATTGCGCGAAAGTTACACATGAAACACTACATTATGAAGTAATATTGGTAGAGTGTTTGTTGATCTCTGTGTATTTTGGTAATGGAATTTTCTTTTTGTTAATAAGCTCATCTCCTTAGAGTGATTTTTGGATTATAAATCAGAATTCTCAATTCTGTCATTTTTTTAAATCATCATTGTTATTTTATTTGTATTCTTCACTACGAACTTCTTAATAGTTAAAACAACTTGCATAAATCTGCAAAAAAGAATCTGAAAAGAGTTACTAGCGGGTAAAAGAATTCTGAAAGCCCCCTGATGTTTATGATACTTGTTTGATGTGAGATGCTACAGTGTGAGAACTTTGTTATTTCTTTCTTACAATTATATAATGCAGAGCAACCCAAATGTTTATGATACTTGGTTGATTTGAGATGCTACATTGTGAAAGCTTTGTTATTTCTTTCTACAATTATATAATGCAGAGCAATCCAGGCTGGGGATTTGATAGGAAATGCCAGTTCATGGATAAGCTGGTGTGGGAGGTCTCACAGCATTACAGTTAAGCATGGTGTGGATCATCCTTGTGGATCTTATACCGACTGACACATTAAAGGTTATCAAGTGCTGCTGATCATTAATTAAGGGTTATATCATGATGGATTTTCACGTGCTGTTGGTATATTGAGGGGGATGATTGTATTCTTACTTTTTCTTTTCTTGAATACAGAAAGAAAATGATTTAATTTGTATTACCTCAAATTTGGAGTAATGAGGATTTTGTAAGGCAGTTTGGATCTTGTAATAAATTTTGTTAGAATGTTTGTGTTGCTGTGTTTATCCGCTTGTACTCATGAACGTCTGTTGCACAAACAGCATGGCTGATTACAACAGCACTGTTTTTTGTTTTATTTTATTTTATTACTAACTTTGGAAAGCGGTTTTGTAGTAACCTTTTTTTTTTGCAGTACTGGTTTGCCAAATGACACCAAAGAGAAGGAAATAGACATAATTAAAGACCAAGTGATGGAGTTTATGTCTTCCCTTTTGAAAGGAGGACTACTACTACTGTCTACAGTACATTACAGTATTACGAAAACTGTGTTTTGAGTTATCTCTTCTGGCTACTGGCTAGTAGCCTCGAATTTTGGTTTTCAGCAGCTTTGGGAGGTTGTTAGTTCGGTCATGCATGAGGTAAGTTTGATCTCTCCTAAAGCTCCCTTGTAATCAATCAGATATAGTGTAGGATAGTTTTAAATTTGAAAATTTATCATATAGCTAGGAAAATGCTTATAATTTTTTAGAGTGTTCTTTATCTACACGTAGCATCGTATGATGATGTGGTATGACAGTCACTCTGAATAATTTCTCGAGGAGGGGTAACTACATACGATTGTTTCAGCTGCCAAATTCACCACTACTGGTATTTATATGTGCATATATATATATATATTACATTTCAGGTGGGTTGTTTCAAAATGTCCTAGAGACACAAATGCATCCAACGGTTCAAATCAATTTGTTGTCATCATTTTACGGCTGAGATTATCTTCAAGTCTCCTTACCATTTCAAATTCCCGCCCAATAACATTAAATCAAATGGTACCCACAACGGCCAAACGACCACCTTTGTCTCAACTGCTCTGTTTGCAATAAATGCGTCTCTTTCATTTTGGAGCATATAGACAGAGCTAATGTATAGCCTAGCATGCAAGAACAGTAAAGACCAGATGGCTATTCTTTTCAAACCTCTTTCTCCCCAACTCTCTCACTCTAGAAACCCAGCAAGCTCAGATGCACTTCACCAGCACCACCCACCACCACTAAAGACCCACCATTCTCTCTCCTTCCACTGTTTCACTTTCTTTCTCTTTCAATACATCTCTCACTTTCTCGTCCTCTCACTTTCTTCATCTCTATTGCTGAAAAATGGTTATGGTCGAACACCAGCCATATCTTCCTCACCCAACTCCTGCGCCATCGTTCATAAATCTCTAGACAAGACAATTGATTTTCTGAAGCAAAACCTGAAATGGATGTGTTTTCACAACACACACCCTACTTTCTCTTTGTTTATGTACTTTATGACTCTCATTGATTTTTTTTTAACTGATCTTTATCTCGACTTTCTGGGCAAGGAAATTATTATAAGAGGGAGGGAGAGAGGAGAACTCGAAATCAGAATCACAGACAAGTTCTCTTCAGGTATCCAAGTGGTTGGTTTTCTCATAAATTTTTGTTTGTGTTTATGGGTTTTGTAGCATTTTGAGTGTTTTCTCCTCTTTCTATTTTTGGCTTTCTTTTGCAAATTTGTTATAATCATTGTGTGTATATGTGTATTATCTGTTATACTCATGGTGGGTCTAGGCTATGATGTGTGGAGATGGTTTTAATGGATGGAGACAGAAAGAGGAGAGGGCATGAGGGAGTGTGGGAAAATTGTGTTATTAGTGATGGTTACTGGTAGAGGGAGAATGAGGGAGAGAGCATGAAGGAGGGAGAATGGGCAGATTATGTGTTATTAATGGCCCAATTTTTTTTTAAGCAACTAGCTTGACTGCACCTGTTCTTTTTGGGAGGATATTTTTACTCTGTTTTGTGGCAAATCTCTTTGCTTTGGATGGATCTATTCTAGGTGGATTTTCACCCTTAAAATTTGTCATTGTATTAGAATGGAATCATATTTTGGCCACTCTGCTAATTCTTTGGTGCTTATAGAGACGCTATTTTTCTGGCTTGAAAATTATATGCTCTTCTTCCACCAATTAAAATCCATATTACCAGCTACAGTTTCCTTTTGGATTTTTTTTTTTTTTTTTGGAGGCATAAGTAGTTAAAGGGATTCAGATTTTTCAATTTTTAGGAGCAAAAGTTTCTGTTGTTAGAGTTCTTTGTGCTATTTGAAGTTCACAACAGTCTAGCTTCTGGTTTTTATTCTATTGGCGGTAAGAATTTCTGTTCTTTGTTCTTAGGAATTCAAAATGAAACCTGTTCTTTGGCGATGTGTTTGATGCTCCTGTAATGGGTCAAATTTGCATCGTCAAATTCAGCTTGCTGGTGCATTTTGGTTGACTAAACTCTTGCAAATTGGATGTTTTGGACATACAATATGGGTATATAAAGACTTATATGTATGTATAGGTATGTATTTACATGGATGAATTGGAAAAAAAAAAAAAAAAAAAAGGAAAGGAGAGAAAAGGGAAATCGGGGTCAAGTTTGGTTCCTTAGTTTATGTTGGTAATAGGAGTGACTTCTGGGTTAGGTGAAATTGAATTTATACAGGGGCTTTTGACTGTTGAAACTGGGTATTTCTAATGAGAAAAAAACTGTTGAAGCACAAGACCAATTAGTTCAATTAAGGCATTAAACACTAAGTTCCCTAGGTGACACACAGAGTTCAATGTAAAAAAGTGTGAATTGTTATTGTTTTGTTGCTCATGGTAAAATATAGTATTTTTATTGTGTCTTGTTTTCAGCTATTTTTTATTTTGTAGCATTCTTTTGTCAATGTGGCTCTCTTTTGGTTTTTGGAGTTAATTGGCTATTGTTTGTCTTCAAGCTAGAGGTGGACACTTGAATTTTCATACAGGGGTCAAGGCCATAATGAGTTTTAAGAAAGAAGAGAAAAGAGAACAATGGAGGGATTTTGAAGGGATAAGTAGCAAGTATGGTAGATGGGAGGAATGCAGATTGCATAAAATGTGGTGAGTAAATTCCGCCATGTATTCATTGATTTGAAACATTATCTCAACATCTCATTTTTACATCTTGACAGTTTATTCTTTGGCTAGCAATTTCAATGTAATTCTATCATGTATTCATTTCTTCTTCTTTACACTTTTATTTTTTGTTTATTTTCTTTTTCTCTTTACCGTGTATTCTGGTGGCTGAAGTTAATTTTTTCTTTTTCTTTTTCTTTACACTTTTATTTTTTGTTTATTTTCTTTTTCTCTTTCCTGTGTATTCTGGTGGTTGAAGTTAAAATTTTGCAAAAAACAACAATGGTTGTGGACTCTCTTAGAAGATCAATCTGGATGCTGGTATGCTGCAAGGGGGTCTCACTGGTGATCTCATCACGCCATGTGAGTTCTGTTTTAAGGTATTTCAAAAAATCATTCCTTACCATCTTAACATTAGATCCTTTTTTTCTGTAGCAGTTCTGATCCATATCTTTTCAAAAACTGAGATGATCAAGACAATTAACGCAACACTGAATGATTATTTTCATTGCAGGGCAAGGTTATAATATGTTGAGTAGAGGGTGTTTATTTTTTTGGAGAGTGCCATAAGCACGGGTTATCCCTAGTATATATACTTAACGAGATATATATAGATGGATGGTTCAGTGGGTGCAAAAGACAGATGCATGGGGGGTTTGGTTGGGGGGACAAAAGAAAGAAGCTTCTGACTGCAGCATGCATGTACTTTAAATCATTAGAAGATAATTTCTTTTCGGATAACAAAGAAAAGCAGAGTGTCAAAAAATGAAGACTGAGCAAAACATAATTCAATGTGCTTGAATTGCTTGGCTCCTCCAGCTTGATTCCTTAGTTAACGTAGTTGGTCATGTGGTGGGCTAGCTGCTGCTTATTAAAATGAATTCCGTGATCACTAGTTTGAGAAACTTACGATCATACTGCAAACTGCATGCTATTACCGTATACAGTACTATTAATAAAACATTACTTGATAGTCATCATATTATGCTGCAGCATTGTAATATATCATAATA
Organism: Euryodendron excelsum; assembly: GCA_033060915.1. Lineage (NCBI taxonomy): Eukaryota > Viridiplantae > Streptophyta > Magnoliopsida > Ericales > Pentaphylacaceae > Euryodendron > Euryodendron excelsum. The sequence continues at coordinate 33,457 of CM065390.1, forward strand.
TATATAACAAGAGCGAATGGCCCTCAAGTTTTCGACTAGCTTTTTGCCATATTCGGACAATCTTGCCCATGTATTTTGCCTGTTCTGAGACAATTTTGCCCCTATTTTCTCAAGAAATTTTGTTGCATTGCTGGCTTTTGGTCCACTTGATGTGCACAGTGTGATTCTTTATTTGCCCCTACATTAGTCTTTTATTCCGGAGCTGTGCTGGCGCTTACATATGGAGCCAATCAATTCCATCTCATCTGTTCATTATCTTTTTCTTTTGATGGCTTTCCCAATTTTTTGTGTAGTTGGTTTGCGTGAATGGACGATAATAGTCCACGTAGCTTCACATTTTGTTTTGGGTACCGTCCTCTACATATATATCTGTAAGTTATGTACAATGCATTAATGATATAGGCTAGGAAATTCCGATTGTAACCTCCTTGTGCTTTAATGGTGGTTTGATGGATAGGTTAGTAATGGAACATCATATGCTACATCAGCCATTAGCTGCTTCATGTCTCTTCATTCCGGAGCTCAATGTCAGAAGTAAAGAGAAAAAAGAAAGAGTTTTCCTCTATCTCTGTCATTTCTTCCTCTGCGTTTCTATCTCACCCCTACCTCTCTCTCATCTCCATTCATTTTTTCTTTTTTCTCTATTGTTTAGGTTCATTTCTGTCATTCTCATTTTTTAGTTCCACCAAGCATCTCTCAATATCTGTCTATTTGATACGCAATATTTTCTCTGTTCTCAATTTCTGTACTTCCTTTACATGCTTGGACTTCGTTGATTCCAATTGATTCTCACTAATTTTGGTTATTATGTTCACAGGTTTCGCCATGAGAAGAGGAAGATCTAAGGCAACCCCAAAGGACCGAGAGCAAGTAAGTTGGATAGGCTCTGTTTCTGTTGTGTTTCTCTTTCTATTCCCTCTCTCTCTCTCTCTCTCTCTCTCTCTCTCTCTCTCTCTCTCTGTGGGTAAGAAATTGACCAATAAATGGTTTGCCCGAAGTTCTCATTTGTTTATGAATATGTGGATTTGCCAATGTCAGGAAGCAAAAAGTGAAGTCAGCGAGTTAGTTTTCCCCTCTAAAGAACAGCAAACTTATGTTGGTATTGCATATACATATGCTAACTTTTCCCTCATAATCTAATTCTCTTTTATAGTCCATTTAAGAAAGCTAAATGAGTTATGTTGAATTGTTTTTGTTTTTATTTGATGTCTTTTGAACTTTTTCAAATAATTGAGCTTTTTTATAAGCTTCAAATGTTCAATTAACAAAGGCCTTGGGTACCCTGTTATCCCATTTCAAGATCCTCTAAATGCTTCGTAAGCCACTTAAGGGAGGTCATAAAAATTTTACAATATGTTGAAAAGATAAGAATGGATAGATCGTGGATGGTGAGGTTTCAAAACGTTGTTCAGATGCCTTAAAGCCTAGGCGGTTATATAACACGTTGCAGTTTAAGAATTTAAGAGGCTGTCTTTTATTGTTCTTTTATATAGCTGTTGGTAATTCACTACTCTCTCCCTAAGATTCTTTATGTGTGAACTATAAAAAAAATGATACTGGAAGGTCTACCTACTATTTTTGAGGCTGTGCTATTTTTGTGATGTATAAAAAGCCTTGCCTTGTTGCTTATAAAAAAAAATGCCTTCGTCTTATCTGTTGCTTGTTTTTTTTTTTTGGGCAAAACCACATTCACAGTGTTCGCAATTCCGCATGCTTCTTTGTTCTTCTAGGATGTTTAACTACATCATCTAGTATGTCTAATATACTTTTGATCTCTTCGGTTGCAGGATGCTTTTGTCTTGTGGGACAAATACAGTTTTCCATTAGATCTGACTCAGGTGCACGGAGTGCTATCAGGTTTAGTCTTTGGTATTTCATATTGTCATGTAGAATTGGCTCCTAATGAATTTTTCTCTACCAGCTGATGGTGGAAGAAAGAGGCTTGGTGGTTGATATTGAGGGTTTTAACATTGCTATGAATGAAGCTAGAGAAAGATCAAGGAATGCACAGAATAAGGTAGCAGGTGTTTCCTTCTTGTATCTATTTTTCCATCCATCAGAACCGACAGTGTTGGCTATACCCATTGTTTTATTGTGTGGCTAGTTGTGTGAGGGAAAAGAAAAAAAAAAAAAAGAAGTATCTAATGTTGTGTATGCCAATTCTATTGTATGTGCTGAAATATTTCCTTGGCAGCAAGCTGGTGGTACTATTCTCATGGATGCTGATGCTATCTCAGCATTACACAAAAGAGGGGTTGTTGCAACGAATGACAGCTTCAAGTTTACATGGTTTCAGGTTAGTGTACATGTAAATATTTTCAAGTATCACTTGACATAGTTCTCATTAGTGTCAATTAGCTTACTCTTTCATCTGTGAAGCAATATGATGTTAGGAAATATTACTCTCTCACAAGCTTTAAAGTTTTACAGGAATGAACTCATATTTCTAGAAGTTATAAAAGTGAACAATTGTTGTGGAGGTAGTTATTGGCTGTCACTTATCCCTAATAAAAGATAGTTATTACCTGTGTGTGAACTTGGACGTCTTTGCTCTTGCATCCTCTTTCTTCTTTAATATAAGAACATCTGTGATGTAACTAAAAACAGAGAAACTGTATTTTAGTTAATTAGTACTAAAGAAATGCATGAAATGTATTTGTAGACCAAAAGAAAATATTTGCATAATTTCAAATGTTTAAAGGGGATTTTGGAGAGTTTTCAGGATGGAATAAAAGCTGATCTGTTTTCCCATCTCCCAATGTCTCATCATGTGTATGTAAGATTACAAACGACAAGCTACCTCCCACGTTTTCCTCTTCATATTTCTTCCACTGTTGGATAACTCCTCAAAATGGGACTTCGACATGCCTTACTAAATAAAACTGTAATTCTAATATGTCTTGGCCACATTCATGAGAGTGGTACATTTAGCGCATGGATTTATAATGAATTGAAGGGAAGTTTTTCCAGCATTATTTATCACTTTATCTTTTAGGCTCAATTATTTCTGTTGGATTGCCCTATCTCCTGTTCACATATTTTATAACCCTCCATCGATATTTTCAGGATCATGAAAGTTTGATTAAAGCTATTTACACTGGAAGGGAGTTCTTGGAAAGTGCTGTTGGTCATGATGAAGTTGGTGTTATTTTGGAGACTACAAGTTTTTATGCTGAGCAAGGTGGTCAGGTATGATGCACTCTGCCAAATAAATTTTTTGCCTACAGCAGTAAGCTTCTCTCATCAAATCTGAGGGAGCTTTTGAACGTAAGACATGTTTGAACCTAAATGATGGCATTCCATTGGTTATTGCAAGTGAATTTATTGCATTAAGAAAATAGCTAGTACTTTCAAAAGTTGTATTGTTATGACTTATCAAGAAACGAGTTGAATTGTTATGGTGCATTGGGGACATTTATGGTGCGAGTGGACTGGGAGACTGATATTGAGATAATAAGTTACTTAAATTTTACATGCGGCCCGTTTGGTGCAGCTTTTTTGCCAAGTTTTTTTTAAGCTTACAAGTAAAAAAGTCAAGTTTTTTTTTAGCTTTTTTGTTTTTATGGCTTTATTTTAGCTAAAGATAAGCAAAAATGCAAAAACAGAAAGCAAAAAGCCAAAAAAATATGACTTTTTTGCTTATAAGCTTAAAAAAAGCTAGACGAAAAGCTGGTACCAAACGGGCCCATAGTTCATTTGATACATTTTCAAGAATAAGAACTAAGTTTACCACTCTTTACTGCTTTTCTTTGCCTTCAAGAAAATGAGATCATTATGATTAAAGTCAAGGACTAAAAACTTCATTTTCTTTAGTTTGTGAAAAGGAGTTCTAGTACTCGTGGAAATAGTTTTCTTGAAAGATAAAGAAGCGTGGACAATTCTTAGAAGGTTTCATGTATGTGTTGGACACGTGTTGAAATATGTCTATATTTTTTTTGGTCTTTAGAATGGGACACATGTGTTCATTGATTAGACATACAAAACATGTTGTAAGCCAAAGCAATACAAATTTATACTTGTTAATCCTTCATCCTTTTAAGTTTTTTAATTTAAGAGGTACTTAAACCTTTCGATTTGTTTGTGATACAATTTTCGGAATAGATATTAGAAGTATATGTTCACTTTTGTTTTCCAATATGTAAAATATGAAAAATTTCTTTTCACATTTCTTAGTATTGTGGTATAATAGAATACAAATTTCTTTGTAATGTAAAAAAATGAAGAAATTATTATTTTCATGTATATATATCAAAATATATATTCTTTTTTTGCGATGTCATTTCATATTTTTCAAAATTGTCGTATCCTCTTATTTTTGCTATCGTGTTTGTGTCTTGTGTATATTCATGCTTCTTATCTCTTGTAACATATTTTCTTACAAGTCTCTCTTTCCAATAATTTATAGAGAAAGTAGACGTATAAATTTCTGATTAGTACCTGATTATTAGGAGACTTATTAACTGTGATTTTGAGCACCATTCTTTTGCTATGATTTTAGGTTGGTTCCATTAAATTGCTGATATTTTTTGAAATGGATGTGCTTGATTGTTATAGAATTGTGAACGAAAAATGGTAGTGTGACCTTGATGTTAGGGGGTGGACTTCTAAGGAGGCCTGGTGTTTAACAGGAAGGGATTATGAATGCAGCTCTTGTCTGGGTCAGAGGTTGCCCGTGTTGTTCAGGATAGGATGATGTGGAAGTCAAATAGAGGAACTTTATTTGATAATACTTTTCTTTTAGTCCTTGGAGGGGAGATGGTAGTAAGAGCAATTGAAAGATGGCCTCGAGGAAGGTGGATTTTTTCAGTTTGACAGCTGTGTAGATTTTGTTCCCATAATTTATAATTTGGAAGGTGGAAGATGCTTTGTATTGGCGTTTCTTGTGGACCACCTGTGGCGACTTACAAATTTTTCCATATTTGGTATTTCGTGGGCTATGCCTTCTTTTCTCCTGGTTTTCTATAAGTTTTGAATGGTTGGATGCCATTGAAATAGGAGGAGGTAGACTTGGACGGCAGCACCTATTTCTTTGTTGTGGTGCATATGGAGGGCGAGGAACCCACATACTTTTGATGAAGTAGAGATGGTAGTATTATACAGTTGATTAGCTTGCACTTCTCATTTTTGTTTTGTTGACGGCCTTAAATTGCGTTTCGTATACAATATGTAGAGAGATTGAACCCCCTTTTGGTGTCTATCGAATAGATTATATCTATTAAAATTAAAAAAAAAAATTTATTTGACCTGGAAAAGTAAAATTTTCATTGAGAATAAGAGGTTTGTTGATTATTAGGTATGGGCTCTCTTGAATGTGATCCTGATAGTTTATATATTAGATTGAAGGTTGCAAATTTGCTTAACAAATTATTTCTCAAGGTCTTAAAATTGTTGGGGGGGAGTTACTTAGTTTATAAGGCAAGCCTAGTTTTCTCTTCTGCAAGGAGTTGAATGCTTTGTACAGTGGATCAAAAGAAAATTAGAATATTCTTTGGGTTGTTTGACAATTTTTCTGATGAGTGAGTGGTGTCATAAGAAAAGATTAAAAAAAATGAAACCATTAGAAATAAATTAGAAGTGGCACCAATAGAAGTTATTGATGGAAAGCCGGTTGAGATGATATGGCATGTACATCGTAGGCCTATGAAGGCGCCGATAAGGAGGAGTGATTTAGTGCAGCAGATGGTGGTTAAAGGAATAGAGGAAGGCCAAGGAAAACATTTGTTGAGCTGATAAGAAAGGACATGATTACCTTAAACTTCATTGAGGATATGATTTCAAATTGATCGAATTGGAGGAAATGGATCCATGTAGCACTAATTGAGTCTTGTCAAATTGAGTTGAGTTGATTTGTTCTATGATGAATGACTTATTAGCACCAGACAATGTGCAATATGACATATTCATCCTTAACATTTTAATAGAGAAATAATATGAAATTATCACCATGCTATGCCTGTCAAGGTCTACTCATATTACATTTTAGTTTTTGATAGAAGAGTTCGGGTGCACATAGATTCTTACATCACCTATGATACATGCACTTGTTCAAATTCTGATGTTTCAAGAAACATTAAGTTGTGATTTTTTTTACCTATAAAAGAAATTAAGTTATAATATTCTTTGTTTTTTCCCCTGAAAGGATTATTGTAACTGCTTTAGGGGTTTTTTTGCTCACTTTCAACTTGTCTAGAAAATCATTCCTCTACCAGTGTAGTAGTGTAATGCCATTTTATTTTCTCCAAATCGAAGGGGAGGCGCATACGCATTAGACACATTGTTTTGCCTGTTCTGAGATGATTTTGCCCCTGTTTTGTCAAGAAATTTCGTTGCATTGCTGGCTTTTGGTCCACTTGATGTGCACAGTGTGATTCTTTTTTTGCCCCTACATTAGTCTTTTATTCCGGAGCTGTGCTGGCACTTACATATGGAGCTAATCAATTCCATCTCATCTGTTCATTTTCTTTTTCTTTTGATGGTTTTCCAGAATTTTTTGTGTAGTTGGTTTGCGTGAATGGACGATAATAGTCCACGTAGCTTCACATTTTGTTTTGGGTACCGTCCTCTACATATATATCTGTAAATTATGTACAATGCATTAATGATATAGACTAGGGAATTCCGATTGTAACCTCCTTGTGCTTTAATGGTGGTTTGATGGATAGGTTAGTAATGGAACATCATATGCTACATCAGCCATTAGCTGCTTCATGTCTCTTCATTCCGGAGCTCAATGTCAAAAGTAAAGAGAAAAAAAAGAGTTTTCCTCTATCTCTATCAGTTCTTCCTCTGCTTTTCTATCTCACCCCTGCCTCTCTCTCATCTCCATTCATTTTTTCATTTTTCTCTATTGTTTAGGTTCATTTCTGTCATTCTCATTTTTTAGTTCCACCAAGCATTTCTCAGTATGTGTCTATTTGATATGCAATATTTTCTCTGTTCTCAATTTCTGTACTTCCTTTACATGCTTGGACTTTGTTGATTCCGATTGATTCTCACTAATTTTGGTTATTATGTTCACAGGTTTCGCCATGAGAAGAGGAAGATCTTAGGCAACACCAAAGGACCGAGAGGAAGTAAGTTGGATAGGCTCTGTTTCTGTTGAGTTTCTCTTTCTATTCCCTCTCTCTCTCTCTCTCTCTCTCTCTCTCTCTCTCTCTCTATAGAGCACTTGATTCTCACTCTATATTTCTACTCTATGAGGAATTTATGAGACCCCTATGAAGCATGGTATTCTCAGAATATCTTCTTTGCATGCAAAATTGGATCTGCATCTTCTTTTGTAGTTCTTTTTGAGTTGATTTTTAAGGATTGATATTTTTGGTCAATATGTTATTTTGGTTGTGATTCTTTAACCTAGCTTCAATCTTTTAGTTGTGTTTGCCTTAGTTGTTACTTCTCTGTCATTGTAAGCTTTTCTGCTGCTTTGATCTCTTGTTGTTTTTCTTTTTTCTTTTTAGCTTTGCTATGGAGTTGTGTTCTTGAGTTTTGGTTTTGATTCAATGGATGTTGTAATCTTGTTGTCTTTTGTTAGATTTTGGTTTTATATTTGACTTTGTAGCCTTTTTTTCCTTGTGGTTAGGAGCATTTTTGTTTTCTTTGAAGGAAGCTGCTTGACATAAAGAGGGGAGTTTTTCTACAGAGGTTTGACTGAATTATTATCTGCTGCCACTTCGAGTTTGTCAAAATGTCGGAGAATGCAGTTATATTTCATCTCTTTATTTTTTTTTTGTTTACAATAGTGTTGAATTTGCTGCAGAATTGTTTTTAATTTGTGCTTTATGTTACTTGATTTTTGGGTTGTCTTCTTATTATTTTGTATTAATTTTCTTTCGCGAATGACTTGTTCTTGCTGTAATTTGTGGGAGTTCCGGTGTTTTGATTTGTAGAGTTGTTTGCTTATTACTATTCATGCTGATGATGCCAAAGTTGCTATTTTAGTGTATGAAAGTTTGTAGACAGATAGAATACTAAGATTGCAGAGCAGTTTACTCACTGAAATTTGAATCCTAATAAGTTGTAGTTGTTGTACCAGAGAGAGGGAGGGTTTGATTTTCCTTTTTTGGTAACATGTACTTAACATTAATGTTTAAGTGGTTCGTAAGGATCTAGAGTACGATTGCGAAGAACTGTCAGAGTACTCTCTAGCTAAGTACTTGTTATGATTCAATTTATGCTTTGATTTGGATCTAATCCTCTATTTGGATATGAGTTCCCTTGTGTATTAGGTAGTATTCTCCATTTCATGTTGAAACCTGTAATAAAGTATGTTTCTTTTACCAATTCTTTGTGCATTTCTAACTATAAGGAGGAGGTTCCTCCTTTGAAGAAAGACCCCATTTCTCACTTATTGCTCGTATGAATGTAGCTTTCTGTACCAACTTTTAGATTTATTCTTTTGTTGACTCGTGATTTGTGTAGTTTTATTTTTGGTTTTTTTGGGAATGAGTTATTTGAATTGGGGTAACTGACATTAGATGGTCTTTGAGTGAAATAAATTCATTTGCTATTGCTGAATTGGAAGCAAGAAAGATGTACCCCACTGCTAGAACAGAGCTCCTCTCATGAAGATCTTGATTGAGGGTTAGTTATTTGAGCCTTCTCAAATTTTCTTTTCCTTGCTATGTGCTTGGGGTTTATGTCTTTGTACTCTATGGGAGTTTTATGGTTTCTATATTTATAGTTCTCTTAGTCTAAATTTATGCAATATTAGATTTTTGTGACTGAGTTAATTTGTCTCTCTAAAAATGGAGGTTCCTAATAATGAGATGAACTTAAAATTGTATTGTATGACTTGGGTTCTTGTGATATTGTAACATTATTTATTTGATTTAATGCCTATCTTTTTTATTTTTTTTTATTTTTATACTTTTATCGGTAGTTAGAGTTGTCTTCTTAAACAAGACAGATCATCCTGCCATTTCTTTTCAACCCGCTAGAGAGAGGGGGCCGAGAGAGGAGAAAAATAAAAATGTTAATTTTATGTAGATTTGGTATTTGCTCAATGGCATGGTCATGCAACTCAAAGAACTTATTGTATTAAGAGATAGAGTTATTTGAAAAAACGATGGTAGAATTGCATGCCAATTTTACGTACAAAAATATGCATATGAAATTAAAATGAGGGGATAAAAAGATAGATTATAACATAGGAATTTTCTTGTGGTGAGCCTTTTGCATTCACGTTGTGTTTATTTGATACTTTTCATTAATCTTTCGTGGTACCAGGTGGAACGGCTTCTGGCACCTTGTCTTTGGTAATGCAAGTGTTTTAACTTGTTAGCTTTTAATGGGATATCTGAATAGAACTTTGCTGATGGTAAGTGAATATATATTCTTACTGAATTTTTCGTTGTATTTTTCATAGTCATAGTAATATAGACATATAGGTAGAAAAGTGATTAAATTGGCCATAACTGCTAAATTTAGAACAAAAACTCGGAGTCTCTAAACCACTATTACATGTTCGCATAATTCACTAGGAAGTGACCAAGAAAAGAACTGAAAATAGAAAAACTTTGTACATTCCTTCATTACATTGTAACTAGATGGTGGAAACTATTGAATTAAATTGAAAATATGAAGAAAAAAATATTATGATGAGAGAAATCCCCTTCCTTAATAAAGGGAGAAAAAGGAAAGAAAAATCTTCAAAATATTGAAATGTTCCTATTTGGTGCAAAAAGGCCTAGAGTGAAAAATGTATTGTTTTTATGAGAATAATTACGTAACTCCATTAGTACAACCAGAAAATTGAATTTACTACTAGGGGCTGTTTTTATTTTTCTTTTTCTTTAATTTTTAAACATGAGTTTGTGATGGTCATTAGGTTCTTGCACTACTACAACTTATTAAAACAGAGCAAATCACGAATGAGGAGTTAGCTTGAATTTTCTAAAAGAGATTAAAGAGGAAGGAAATAGTGAGCTAATCTTGACTGTTTTATATTAATTCTTTTTCAAATTCCCTAATGATGTCTTACTAAATATGCAGGTGCGATCCTTTTCCAAGTAGTGCACTACGGCAATCAAGTTCGTTACAAGTGATAGTCACTTTTAAACAGGCAAATGAGGCTGAAGCATCATCTGCAAAAGCAATATAATTGGATGAAATCAAGTGCTTGGCTTGAGGCAAAATTTATCTGGCCACAAATTCTTTCATGTTGCGCTAATAAATAAGCATACAGGATTTTGTAGCTTGCTCGCCTGTTCTTACGCAGAAGTTCTATTGGGTTGAATCACATGCATATTAGACTGCAGAGGCATTATTTGCTCATATACTTAGATCATTTATTGCTCTTTGTTTTTTTCAAAAGGAGACTGCAAGTGTAATTATAAATAATAAACTTGATTTGAGAATTTCCGGTGGACTTACTTTAAAGGTCATGTCCATGCAATTGTTGATGGGTTGAAAAGTTTGATAACACTAGCCCATTACAAGGCAACTTGGGGTTGAAGAGATTGAAAAGATTGAACCTGTAAACATTGAAGCAACCTATGCTAATGCGTTTAACTTGTGTTTAGAAGCAAAGCGATCTAAAATAGCAAAAAAAAAGGCTGATTCATTTGTTGATTTTTGTGAATAATTGAATTTATGATGCTCACAGATTTGAGACTCAACAAAGCTCACAATTGCTAGCAAAAAATTCATATACAAACCCTACTAAATAAAAAATGCTTTCTTTCCTAGTGGTCTTGTGCAAATCGGCAAGGCACGGGCACCCTCTTCTAGTATATATATGCACATATATGATCATCTGTGGATCTCTCTGTCAGCTTTTGATGTCAGACTCAAACATTGTCTGCACAAAGATAGAAGCTTCCTTGATATTTGCACGCATGGGGGTGCACAGTCTATATATGCAGAGGGAGCTTTCACGTCTAAGTCTTCCTCGCAATCAATAAAGGTTGTTCCACCATCTTTTTCGTCCACAACAAAAGGTATATAACCCAGCCCCTTCTTCAAGGACCTAATCTTAGACAACCAATACAGAGTAGCTAGCTAGCTTCCCAAATTTATTATCCTAAAAGCAATCTTGGCCCAGCTCTTGATCAAAAGGTAAGGGTTCCGAAATTGATGGTCCCAGCCCAATGCATATAAATCCGGCCCGAAGTCCATGGGCAGCTTGAAGCCAGCCGGGCCAAAGCCCGGCCTGCGCGCTCGAGCCCAAGCCTATAAAACCCCCTTCCCCCAAACATCTCTTTCCTTTTCAAATTCAATTTGATTTTTTTTAAACACTCCTCACCCATACTTATAACCACTCCTTTTCAAATTCATTTTTCTTAAGTATGTTCATAAATTTTATAAATCTAATTGTATAAATAATTTACCTTAGTAATTCTTATTAATTATATCTTATTATATATGCAAATGTAATTGAAGTTTTCACAAAGCTCCAATAATTCATCTTTAAATTCTCAAAAATTCTAAAACATTAGAGTGCCACGTGGCAAAATCTTCTCCTCACCGGCTTCTACCAACACTTCTGCATCTCCTAAATAAAAAAAAGGAAATATTTTGGAAAAAAAATTTACCATTCCTAAAATCTCTCTCCAAATCCTAAAATATCTCTTTAATTTATTTAAAAAGCCTCCCAAAAAAATTTAGCTCCTAAAATATCTCTTTAATTTATCAAAAAAGCTCCCAATTATATATAGTGTGTATATATAGTCTATGAAAGATCTGAAGCTCGAATTAGGGTCTCTCATTCTTAGATTGAACCTTCTCCTCCACCATATCTAGCATCGTTCAAACATCTCTCTCTCTCTCTCTCTCTCTCTCTCTCTGTTATATAAGCACACACGTTTATAACAAAAATATGAGCCCGGTTGCTTTTAACCAACCTATCATATTTTGTTTCTTTTAAGGTTCTTATTAATAGGCCATGAAAGATTTAAAGAGAAGGGTTATTTATAGTGTTTCTTCTTGGTTTCATTGTAATATGGCGCATTTTATATTTTGAAATTTTGGGTTTAGCCATATGTGGCTCACATGATTGACTTGTGAGCTATGTTTTGGGAATTGATGATGGTGCATATTTTAATATTCAAGAGCACAACAAACAACCCAACTTCATCAACAACAAGATTTTCAGTCTCTTGGTATTTGCAGTTATCAAGGGGCTTCAAAATTAGGTCGCTGGCAATTTTTTCAATATTTGGTAGCTTTGCTTGAGAAGAAAGATCATACCAAATGAGCTTTTGTTGAGGAACTCTTTAAACATGCATATCATATGTATCTGTTTTTATTTGGATACATATATATATTCACAGGCGCCAAATGGATTTTTTTTTTTATGATAATGCATGTAGTATATATTTTTTAATTTTATTTTTGGAGTATTTTGTTTATAAGTTTTTCTTTATTTTGCAATATTAATTAAACTCTTAGCTTTGTGCACCTTTGTTACAATGGTCCAGCTAAAAAATCCTGAGCTTAATGTGGCAAAGACAAAGACCTGTCAACTCCAACAAAGAAAACGATAGAGCTTGAAGAATACTTGAGAAGTATACATATAAAAAACCAAATGTCACAGAGAAAGAAAAAAGTGGTCAAAACAAAGGTCACAGACTCAGCAACGCGCTCACGAAAGTTAACCCTCAACTGAGAGGGTTGCTGGTTCTTAGTTTTGGTTTGGTTTTTGAAATTTGAACATGGATATAAGGATTACAAGTCTAAAATGAAGCATTTCATATTTTTATACATAATATAGTCGTTTTATAATGTATTGACTCTGTATATACTATTAATGATCTTATATAATTAGATCAATAATAGTACCCAATATTGCACTTAATCCTTTAATTATCTTTGTGCTGAGCACGTTATACTAATAGATTTTTTCAATGTTCAAATGTTTCCATTTATATTGAAAAGCAATAAACAATCTCATCGGATATGCTTTCTACTGAAAAATAATTTTTTTTTTGTATCGTCCTTTGACGGATTATTGGGTTTGTTTCAATATTTACATTGCAATAAATTTTCATTAATATTAAAAAAAATAGCAATATAGTCACATCCATTATTTAAATTTAAAATCAATAATATGATCCCATTATCTTTCATTGTTTGGTTAAATAATCTTAGTCCTAAAATCTATCTCCAAAAATAAAAATATCTTTATAATTGATAAAGATAACCTCCTACAAAAAATATGCATGGAGTAGAAAGATAATACATTTGTAAAGTAAGCATGGATGCATGAACAGTTATGTAGGCATGATAACAGCAAGAACACAAGCATTATAACAACAGGAATAGACAAATTTAAAGGAAAGTAATGCAATTGTCCTTTTCTCCATGGTTTTGAAATTGACTTGCGTGTCTTAAATCCGGCAGAGGTTCGGCTATGTATGATATTTACATGAGTATGAGGTTGAAGGTTTACTAATACTTCCTAAGAAGGCTCGGTTCCCAAATCTTCAAACCTAAACCCACTTTCCGAACTGGTGTCATGATCGGTTGGTGATCCGAGCAAGGGAACGATCAAAAGTCTATAAGCGAAGAAACTAATACAGCATCTTGCCCACAACTAATATATCGTTCCCCCTTCTAACTAGAAGAGACATAATCAGGTAAAGAATGCAAGTATGCAAATGCTAGTGCACAATACAATGTGCGTGTGAAATTTTTGAAAAGCGGAGGAAAGGGCCCAACAACTCTCATTCATCATGTCCATTCCATACATTCATGACATACATAGCAATTGATATAATATGAAATAAAATGTGAACAAAGGTCTACCTACAAATATAACTATGTAAAAGTCAATACTTGAACGACAAACTTGATGCAAGATTGTATAATTAAATGTAATTGAATGCATGTTATGACATATTGTTTAAAACAGCTTTGAAAAGTTTGATTTTGAAAATTTTGAAGTGGATAAAATTAGAAAAATTAATCAAAGACTCCAAATGGGTGAGGGTGATGAAACATGACAATAGGTTAACCCTCTAAGTGTTCCTAGTGGAGTCACCAGCTGTTGCGCTCCAATTTTTTGCACTTCAGGAAAATACACACAAGTGAAAAAAATTCGATACTTTTTCGTTATAACTGATCCTCTTAAAAGGACAAGTGCAAATAGGTTTGAATTTGAAAATTGATTTGATTAAGGGCTTTTAGAAAAAGATTTGGAGTCACCACTTAACTTAATTAAGGTGAGTTAAGTCACCTAAAACTAAGCACAATCCAAAGATTACAGTTTAGGTTTATGAAGAAATTTTGAAAACTTCCTCAAGGGAGGGTTTTTAGAAAATAGGTTATTTGGTAACCTTTAAAAATATTTAAGCCCTTTTTTAAAATAACTCTAATTTTGGTCTTTAAAAACAGTAATCTAGTTTCAGAGGCTAGTTACGTGTAAGGAAGACACACTAAGCTATTACCCTACCCTGCCCTTGCGGTACGTACATGCCTATTCACCCTAGGTTCACTCATTCGGAATCTTTGATTAATAAATGTTCAAAACTATCCATTTTGCTATAATATAGTATAATATAGTATAGATTGATATAGATTATGTTTCCTTTGTTTGTTTCGGGTGGTAGGAGCAGCTTGATAGGGATGGAATTGACATGTGGCATAATAGTTTTTTAGAGTATAGATTCATAGAGATTTTAGGAATCAAACTCTTATCAGTAAGACATTTTTGCAATAAATTTGCCAGCAATCAAGTTCTTCCTTTAGCTATTTTTTCGTGTTTCCTTATTATAATTTAAGTCTTTAATTATTTCTTATGATTAATTTTTTGTTTAATTAATTTTTTATTTTTTTGGTTTTTCTTTATACGAAAGGGAGAAAGAAGTTTGATTGGTTAAATGAGCAATGTGTACTGTTAGCCTCAAGTTTTCATTAATTGATTTTGATAATAACAAATATAAATATTTTAATAATTAAATTAATCTCAATATTTCATAATAAAATATGTTTGATGTATGAGTTAAGATTTTTAAAGAATTTTTATGTTAAAAGTTTAAATGTATTGTGCATTTCAATGATAAATCACTTAATTTTTTATTAATGTTTTAAATATTAATTATATAATATTTCTTGAAGTTATTGTTAGTCTTGGACTTAAAAAGAATGCATAGCATGAAGAAGACTAAGTCAAAGATAATGGCAAGAAAGCTCATTAGAGATAGTTTCAGTATTATGTATATAACTTTTGATCTAACCATTGGATTGATCTAATTTTTGTGGCATTGAAAATAAAACTCAAATTCCTATAAACATTATTTTATAAGGGCTTTGTGAATAGAATGTCTTGTAGGACAAAACTGAGCTGGAAGGTGACACATTAGAGTAGAATTTCAAATATGTTAACTGGGAGACAGCTTAAGTATTTTGATGATAACTTTTGATCTAACCATTGGATCGATATGATTCTTACAGGTCTAAAAAACTGACTTCTATCACTATAACTTTTATCTTATAGCCATTTTCAAAATCAAACGTTATAAGGGAGAAAATTAAGGTGGAATGGAAAATAACTCTGCAGAAATTCAAATATGCCAACTGGAAGATAGCTTGAGTATTTTGATGATAACTTTTAATTTGACCATTGAATCAACCTGATTCTTAAGGTTTTGAAAATCTAACTTTCATGTTTACAACTTTTCTCTTATAGACATTTTCAAATTTGAATGTTATCAAGGCAAAAATTGAGGAGGAATAGAAGCAATTTGAGCTGAAATTCAATTACTCGACTGGCAACAACTTTATTCAAACAGGAAGAAATGTGTTCAAACTTCTCCAAAGGTTAGAAGTTGATTTTAAACTACAAATAATTCACTACTCTTCCTCTATAAATAGAGATACACGAGAGAAGCAAGGACATACAAGGGATTACAAAGATTGAGTATAGAAAGTGATATTCATCAAGATCTTCAAGTTTTGAGATTTACTTCTTCATCATTCTATTTCATCTTTAAGCTTCATTGTTTTATTCAAATCTTGAGAGTTTTATATCTATTGTTGTGAGATTCAATTTCCTTATATCATTTGTAAAAGGGTTGCTAAACGCTTGTGATTTATTTCTTGAGTGATTGAGAGGAACTCTTGAAGAAAAAAATCCTCTTGGTGTTTTGTTTTGAAGAGCAAAACAAAGAGTTATTTTTTTAGTGTTTTTAGAACAAAACACTTGGTGTAAAGGTTTGCTAGCAACCGGGCAAGCTAGTGGTGTAAAGCTATTTGAAGAATAGAGGACTCGCCTAAGGAAGGAAGCTTGGAGGTGGACGTAGATTTGGCATAAAAGGAGCCAACCGAACCACTTTAAATCGTTGTATTTGATCTCTTCTCTTTTCTCTATTTATATATTGCTTAATATATTTTTTATATATACTCTTGATATACTTGAGATACACACACTTGAATCATTTGTATTAATCTCACATTGATCATATCTTAGTTTGTCTTAGTCATTACTTAGCTAGATTAATATTTTCTATATTTTCTATTGCATCTCACCTCTTGAAAATTAAGTGTATTAGATTATTTTAAATTTTAATTTTTAATTATAAACTCAATTCACCCCCCCTCTTGGGTTGCCACCTAGTTTAACAATTGGTATCAGTGCAAGGACTTTAGTATTTGGATTAACTGTCATACAGTAGATAATGGCAGCCATAGTAGGAACATCACTTGCTTAAGGTCAATCTACCAATAGACCTCCTTTGTTCAATGACACAAATTATAATTATTGAAAATTAGGATAAGAATTTACATTCAAACTGTTGATTATGAATTATGAAGAGTTATAGTTAACGGTCCTAAAATACCAACCAAAATCATAGGTGAACAAAAAGTGCTTAAAAAAGGAAGTAAATGGAATGAGAATGACTTAAAAAGTATTCAAATAAATTCTAAAGCCATGAACTTACTATATTGTGCATTAGAGCCTAATGAGTTTAATAAAATCTTTACATGTGAGTCGACCAAGAAAATTTGGAATAAATTAGAAGTTATACATGAGTGAACTAATCAAGTCAAATAGTATAAAATTAGCACGCTTGTTCATAAATATGAATTGTTTAAAATGAATCAAGAGGAGTTTATTTCTAATATGTTTACTAGATTTACTGATGTTATAAATACCTTAAAATCTCTTGGTAAATGTTATACTAATGTTGAAATGGTGAGAAAGATTCTTAGGTCTTTACCAAGGAGTTAGGAGCCGAACATAACTGTAATACAAGAAGCCAAAGATCTCACGATACGTGACTTGGATGAGCTCTTGGGTTCACTCATGACTCACAAGCTTACCATGAGAATGGATGATGACGAAAACAAAAAGAAGAAAAGTATAGCATTGAAATCATCCACCACTTCCTCCATATTTGATAGCAATGATGGAGAAACTAGTAATGAAGATGAGAAGCTCGCCATAATTACAAAGAAATTTAAAAGATTTTTAAGAAAGAAAAAGCAAGTCGGACTAAAATTTTCAAAAAATGATGGAGCAAAAGAAGAAAGTAACAAAAATGATACAATAATTTGTTATAAATGCAAAAGACCGGGTCATATAAAACTCAAGTGTCCTCAACTCAAAAATTCAAGAAAAAATGACAAAAACAAAACTATGGTAGCAGCTTGGGGAGAAAGTGATGAAAGTAGTTCTGAAGAAAGTGATAATGAAGTTGCCAACCTATGCTTAATGATAAAGGAAGATAATGAAGTATGTGATACTTTTAATGACCATTTTTCTTATGAAGAATTACAAAATACTTTTGAGGAATTGCATGATGATCTTAAAAAATTAGGCATAAAAAATTTAGCCTCCAAAAAGATTATTTCTTCTCTCTCTCAAGAAAATGAATCTTTAAAAAATAAAAATGAAATTTTGAAAAAGAATGTTGAAGACTTATCTTTCAAATTTAAAACTTCAAATGATTTGAAAAATAAAAATAATATTTTGAAAATAAAAGTTGACAAATTGAATAATACTCTTTCAAAATTTGTAAAAAGAAGAGAAAATTTGAATATGTTACTCGGAAAACAAAGATGTGTTTTTGAAAAAGTTGGAATTGGTTACAATCATTTTCAAAAACAAAAGTTTTATAAAAATTTCTTTGCTAAAACAATATCATCTAGTAATCTACACTCTACATGTTATTATTGCCATAAGAAATGTCATCAATCACATTCTTGCCCACTTCAAAAAAATATATATGTTGGAGTCAAACAAGTTTAGGTTCCTAAGAAATTAATGAGTTCAAGTAACTTCAAAGCTAACCTCCATGGCCCCAAGAAAGTTTGGGTACCAAAAATCAATTATTAATTTATTTTTGTAGGTTCTCCTAAAATCTAAAAGAGCAAGGTGGTTTCTTGATAGTGCTTGCTCAAGGCATTTGATAGGTGAAAAATCAATGTTTACAACTCTCGTACCCAAAGATAAGGGATATGTGACTTTTGGAGACAATAGCAAAAGAAAGATTATTGGTATTTGTAGTATCGGTAAAAATCCTTTTCCTATTATTGAAAATGTTTTACTTGTTAAATGCTTGAAAGATAATTTGATTAGTATTAGCCAATTATACGATAAAGGAAATAAAGTTATTTTTGAAAATATTCATTACATAATAGAAAGTATGATAGATAATAAAATATTATTTGTTGGTCATAATCATAAAAATGTATACGTCATTGATCTTAATAATATATCTGCTAGTGATGTAAAATATTTTTCGACTATGAGTGATAGTAATTGGTTATGGCATAGAAGGCTTGCACATGTTAGCATGGATTTGATTTCAAACTTTCTAAAAATGATTTAGTCATTGGACTACCAAAAATCAAATTTGAAAAATATAAACTTTGTGATGCATGTCAAAAAGGAAAACAAATTAGAATTTCTTTTAAATCTAAAAATATTATTTCTATCTCTAGACCATTACAATTATTACATATGTATTTATTTGGTCTAACTAGGACAATTAGTTTGGGTGGAAAGCAATATGCACTTGTCATTGTTGATGATTATTCAAGATATATATGGACATTTTTTCTTGCACATAAAGATGATACATTACACACTTTTACAAAATTTTG
>CM065390.1:55000-102500 GCA_033060915.1 Euryodendron excelsum
AAATAGCTATATTTTAGAAGAGGTTTATGTTGAATATCCTTTTAGTTTTCAAAATCATGATTTTCCAAATCAAGTTTTACAAAGGCTTTATATGGTTTAAAACAAGCTCCTAGAGCATGGTATGAAAGATTAAGTAAATTTTTTATTGATAATGGTTTTTTAAAAGGAAAAATTAATACTGCTTTTTTTATAAAATCAAAAGAACATGACATGTTAGTAGTGCAAATATATATTGATGATATTATTTTTGGTATTACTAATGAAGAGATGTGCAAAGAATTTTATAAATGTATGCAAAGAGAATTTGAAATGAGTATGATGGGAGAATTAAATTTCTTTCTTGGACTCCAAATTAAGCAATCTAAGGAAAACATTTTCATCAACCAATCTAAGTACATAAAGGATTCATTAAAAAGGTTTGAAATAAAGAATTTAAAGCTTATTGGGACTCCAATGGGTACTATTACAGATCTTGATAAAAATGAAAACGGTAAGCCGGTAGATGAAAAGAAATACCGAGGTATGATTAGCTCATTACTTTACTTAACTGCTAGTAGACCCAATATCATGTTTAGTGTTTCAATCATGCCCCAAAGAATCACAACTTACTTCTGTTAAAAGAATATTTCATTATCTATTAGGAACACAAAATATAGGATTGTGGTATCCTAAAGACATATCTTTCGACTTAATTAGATATTCTAATGCGGACTATGTTGGTAGTAAAGAAAAAGTAGTAGTGGTACGTGTCAATTTTTTGGACACTTTTTAATCTCATGATTTAGTAAGAAACAAAATTCAATTGCTTTATCCACTAATGAAGCCGAATATATTGTGGCTGGAAGTTGCTGTGCTCAAATTTTATGAATGAAACAACAATTAGAAGATTTTGAATCACATTTTGAACATATTCCTATTAGATGTGATAATACTAGTGCTATTAACTTGTTTAAAAATCCAATCCAACATTCTAGAACTAAACATATTAAAATTCAACATCATTTTATAAGAGATCATGTTAAAAAAGGTGATATTGTTCTTGAATTTGTTAATATTGACCATCAATTAGCTGATATTTTCACAAAACCCCTAAGTGAAAATAGTTTTTGTGTTATAAGAAGAGAACTTGGTATGTCTAATCCTATTATATAAATACCTGATGTTGATGAATTTTTGCGAGAATGACAAATACTTCTATTATCATTTTTGTAGATGGAGTATATACTTGTTTACTATGCTACTTTTTGTTGATGATAAAATGGGAGAAATATGGTGCTTCTAAAAGAGATTGAGATGTAAATATTGACTTATTAGGAGAAGTCAAGTAATGAGGGGGAGGTATAATCATTTTTTTTTGGACAAAATCTTGAAATAATTATCTCATATATGTTTCTAAATAATTAATGGTTGTCATCATCAAAAAGGGGGGAGATTGTTAGCTTCAAATTTTTATTAATTGATTTTGTTGATAATCAATATAAAGGTTTTAATAATTAAAATTTGGTTAATCTCAAGATTTCATAATAAAATATGTTTGATGTACGAGTTAAGATTTTTAAAGAATTTTTATGTTAAAAGTTTAAATATATTGTGCATTTTACTGATAAATCACTTAATTTTTTTATTTATGTTTTAAATGTTAATTACATAATATTTTTTAAAGTTATTGTTAGTCTTAGACTTAAAAGGAATGTATAGCATGAAGAAGACGACTAAGTCAAAGATAATGACAAGAAAGCTCTTTGGAGATAGTTTCAGTATTATATATATAAATTTTGATCCAACCATTAGATTAATATAATTTTTGTAGCATTGAAAATAAAACTTAAATTCCTATAAACGGTATTTTATAAGGGTTTCGTGAATAGAATGTCTTGTGGGACAAATATGCCAACTATGAAACAGCTTGAGTATTTTGATGATAACTTTTGATTTGACCATTGGATCGACATGATTCTTATAGGTCTGAAAAGCTGACTTCTATCACTATAACTTTTATCTTATAGTCATTTTCAAATTTAAACGTTATAAGAGAGAAAATCGAGGTGGAATGAAAAACAACTCTGCAGAAATTCAAATATGCCAACTGGGAGACAGATTAAGTATTTTGATGATAACTTTTGGTTTGACCATTGGATCAATCTAATTCTTGAGGTTTTGAAAAGCTAACTTCCATGTCTACAACTTTTTTGTTATAGACATTTTCAAATTCGAGTGTTATCAAGGCAAAAATCGAGGAGGAATAGAAGTAATCTAATTTGAAATTCAATTACCTGACTGGCAACAACTTTGTTCAAATGGAAAGAAGTGTGTTCAAACTTCTCCAATGGCTAGAAGTTGATTTTAATCTGCAAATAATCCACTACTCTTCATTTATAAATAGAGATATACAAGAGAAGTAATGGCACACAAGAGATTACAAAGATTGAGCGTAGAAAGTAATATTCATCAAAATCTTCAAGTTTTGAGCTTTACTTCTTCATCATTCTATTTTATCTTTGAGCTTCATTGTTTTATTCAACTCTTGAGAGTTTTATATCTATTGTTGTGAGATTCAATTTTCTTATATCATTTGTAAAAAGGTTGCTAAACGCTTATGATTTATTTATTGAGTGATTGAGAGGAACACTTGGAAAAAAAATCCTCTTGGTATTTTGTTTTAGAGAGCAAAAAAAAAGTTATTTTTTGAGTATTTTTGGAATAAAACACTTGGTGTAAAGGTTTGCTAGCAATCGGACAAGCTAGTGGTGTAAAACTATTTGAAGAATAATAGAATTGCGGAAGGAAGAAGTCTTGGAGATGAACGTAGGTTTGGCATAAGAGAAGCCAGCCAAATCACTTTAAATCGTTGTATTTGATCTTATCTCTTTAATATATAGTCTTAATATATTTGAGATACACACACTTGAATTATTTATACTAATTTCACATTAATCATATCTTAGCTTGTTTTATTCATTACTTAGCTCGATTAATATTTTATATATTTTCTATTGCATTTCACTTCTTAAAAATGAAGTGTATTATATTATTTTAAATTTTAATTTTTAATTATAAACTCAATTTATTTATTTTTTTGGATTGCCACCTGATTTAACATATACCACGGATATTGTAATTTTTTTTTATGAAATAAGGATTGATTTTTGGAGAATGATTTGGTTGACATGTTGAATTTAAGGGTCCTCTCAAATCTCAAGGCTATAGTTTCGTGACCCGCGGCTGGACACGTCAGTCGCCAATGCTCTTTGCAACTTGTAATTTGGTTTGTTGTTTGGCCTGTGCGCTACCACTGTAAAGAACAGCAACAGAACACGTCGGCCAACTGAAAAAACAAGCAGAGAGAATCGTAGACCACCAATCAGAAGACGAGTTGGGATCTCCGGTTTCATGGTGGGACCTTTCACCGGCCGATGGCGACCTACTATTACTTTTGCAGCCTCTCAAGAGGCCAGTTTAAGTGGCCCTCTTTTGTTTGACTAATTGCTAAAAAACTCTCACAAAAATTTGAAAAAAAAAAAAAAAACCCTTCCCACTCACCAGAAAGGAAAAAATTTGAGAAAGAAAATCCTTTCCAGTCATTCTGCCATTCCTCACCTCAAATTCTGATTCGCGATTCAAAATCTTTAAGAACAGAAATATGTAACATGCCTTCTCCGCCAGAAAATAACTAACTGAGAAATTGCGTTGAAGTATATTCTGATTTGAAGTTTTGAGGAAGTGTAATTTTCCCCAATTCATTCGTTCACAATTGTTCGGGAGCAGCATTGGAGCGCCAACAAGATGGACGCCAACTGCTACTGGTGGCTGAGGTGCTGATGCTGATTCGATGATTCG
The DNA here is from genome assembly GCA_033060915.1 of Euryodendron excelsum. Classification (NCBI taxonomy): domain Eukaryota; kingdom Viridiplantae; phylum Streptophyta; class Magnoliopsida; order Ericales; family Pentaphylacaceae; genus Euryodendron; species Euryodendron excelsum. The sequence goes on from CM065390.1 coordinate 58,838, forward strand.
ACGTTGACGAGGGCTAAAGCTCCTGGGATTGGGCAGGGACTGACAGTGGGGCTTGCAAGATTGGACGAAGATGGAAGCGTCGTGCTTTTTCTGCGGAGGCATCTCGACCTTGGCTCTCAAGCGAACAAGCTGCCTGAGCCTCCGTTGGCATCATAATGCGTCCAGTCCGTCCTTTGGATCCATTTCCCTCTTCAGCAGTGACATCCGAAGCGCCTTTTGTGATTATACTCTGTCAACGACATTCCGATTCCAACAACACATTCATAACAGCTCTAATTGTGACAGTGGCCCCAAGACAACTACTGCCAAAACAAGAAACCACAAGAACAGAAGTAGCAGTGCCGCCAACATTATTACGATTGGTGGTGGGTCGGCTGCATCGGCGGGTGGAGACGCGGATACGAAGCAGCAGCAACAGAAGCAGCAACAGCGATCTTATCGGGCACAGAAGCAGTCTCCGCCAGGGTTGAAGAATAACAGGAAAGTTGATGTGCGTGCTCTGTATCAGAATGGAGACCCGCTGGGGCGGAGGGATCTGGGGAAATGCGTTGTAAGGTGGATATGCCAGGGCATGAGAGCCATGGCCTCCGATTTCGCACTAGCGGAGGTTCAGGGGGAGTTCTCTGAGGTCAGACAACGAATGGGTCCTGGTCTCACTTTCGTGATCCAGGCTCAGCCTTACCTCACTGCTGTCCCCATGCCCCTTGGCCTTGAAGCCGTGTGCTTGAAGGCCTGCACCCATTATCCCACCCTCTTCGATCACTTCCAGAGGGAGTTAAGAGACGTCCTCCAGGACCTCCAACGCAAATCATTGATTGACAATTGGCGCGAGACCGAATCGTGGAAGCTGCTCAAAGAGCTCGCCAATTCAGGTTCTCTCTTCACAACAAACAAAACCTCCCCCCCCCCCCCCACCCCCCAAAAAAAAAAAAAACCAAATAATATATATATATATATATATCTACCAGTCCACTTGTTTCTACTTTTGGAGCTTTGCATAAGGCTTGGCCGGACATGTGCATTTGCAGCTCAGCACAGGGCCATTGCACGGAAGGTTTCACAGACAAAGACTCTGCACCATGGTTTTGGGATGGACCTCGAGAAGGCCAAGGCTATTCAGAGCAGGATTGACGATTTTACAAAGCGGATGTCAGATCTACTTCGGATAGAAAGGGATGCTGAATTGGAGTTTACTCAGGAAGAGTTGAATGCTGTTCCTACACCTGACAAGAATTCGGATTCACCAAAGCCGATTGAATTCTTGGTTAGCCATAGCCAGGCTGAGCAAGAACTCTGTGATACCATCTGCAATTTGAATGCAGTTAGCACATCGACAGGTCAGAAAACTAATCTACTTTAAAACTCTTTCAAACTTGAAAATTGATATCTCTAACATTGCATGTAAGGACAAGACATAATCTTCTTCAATTTTGTCTCCTTTTGTGGTCAGTCCAGTCTAATAGTTATTTATCTAAAAACACGGATATGCATACAGGATTAGGTGGAATGCATTCGGTACTGTTCAGGGTGGAGGGAAATCACAGGTTACCACCCACTACCCTTTCTCCTGGAGACATGGTTTGCGTGAGAACGTGTGATAGCAGGGGTGCTGGAGCAACTTCTTGCATGCAAGGGTTTGTTAACACCCTAGGGGACGATGGATGTAGCATCAGTGTGGCTCTGGAGTCTCGTCATGGCGATCCCACCTTTTCTAAGCTCTTTGGAAAAACCGTGCGCATTGATCGTATTCATGGACTGGCTGATGCACTCACATATGAGGTATTTGATGAAATGTCCTTATAAAGATAATTTGCTGTCTGTACATAAAGGCAGAAAAATTCTCTTACAACCTGATAGCATTCAAGTTGCTCATGTCTTTCAAGCCCTGGATAGCGGTGCTATCTGTAGAGCCAATATGGGATGATGAAGAAGTACGCACAGCTCATTCCCTGGTGTGTTACCTGTGGAGCACAAGGACCAACATGCAAATCTCAACTACTTTCTTCTGGATGTTTAGGACTCTAGCCACTTCTTTACTCAATGGACTTAATTCAACCCAGCCCTGAAGTAGCATGTATTAGACATCTTATGTTTTCTCTAGCATTGCAAACAGAATTAGATGGGAAGGCCAAGGCTTATTGATGATCCCAAGAGGTAGGAGAATCAGCTAGTAGGTTTTCAAGGGGCAACCAACTTTGTTGATGCTGTAAGTATCTTTATTAAACCAAAGAGCAACTCTCTTAGGTTACCTGTTCTTCATTAGAACGGTCAATGTCAATACCAGAGAGGATATAAGTTGTGACAATCAATTCATGAGAAAATTGAGGAATAGCACTGATTAAGGCCGATATTAGACAGAATTTGTTAAGACATTAGTCATAGGAAAGGTGGTGAAGGATTGCACCAGTATAATTCAACTTGACAATACTACGAAAAGGGTAGGCAACAACAATGGGTTGGTGTGAATAAAAATGCATGATACTCTTTGATCAAAAGGGAGAAAATAAGAAGGAGAAAAAATAGAGATATTGCCCTAGATGAAGTACAATGTGATCTAGGCCATTAGATCAAAAAGAAAATAAATTTAAGAAACAAAACTTAGAAACTGTCATTTCCAATGCAAAGCCTACTCGTACTCATCTTATACTTGCGTGTTGTCATATTCTATGGTTTGTTAATTTTTTATATGTTCATCTAGTTCTTTACATGTTTTGTTAAGTTAGGAGTCAGGGTTACATCTATACATAAGATTTCTGGACATGGGTTATAGTGGTGTCCATGGTTCGTAGCTTGCTTCATGTTATTGGCTTTTCATGTATGGGTTTTAGTTGGTTAATATAGGTTTTACTTGGCAATTTCTTTCTTTCTCTCTTTCTTTTTTTTTTTTTTTTGGTGCTTAAAAGTTTAGGGGAAAGGGAGGCTATTCCCATTCCAAGGTCAGGGCATGCCACCAACCTTAATAAGGGCTTATAGTGGTACTTACAAATTGCCTACCGAGGGGGACTGCTGGCAGCGAGAGCCGAACTTGAACATTGTAAGCAAAGTGCCCGATTCTTACCAGCTCAACCAACCCTCGTTGGCAATTTCTTTAACTGTCCAATACGAAGTTCAAGTCTCGTTAGTTTTAGGAACTTAGGATTACTAAGAGATCTCTATATAGCTACATAATGCTTCTAATCTAGGTAGCACAGACATTTCTAAGATGGTGTTGTACCCATTTCGAACACGTATTGAACCCTAATACTCGTTGGACACTTCTCGACACGTGTCGTATCCTATTATTTTTTAATTTATTTAGAACTGGACAAGCATTTGACGCTTGGGCGACACATGTATCCATCACTTAGGTATACATAAAGTACATTGCAAGTTTGAAGAAAAAAAACTTGGGATCCAATGATATGAATTTATACTTTTTAAATGGTAAACCTGTATTCATCATGTTTTGTGTTAAAGAATTATTGAATTATGGGTGGAATATTGTTTTTTTGTGTTGAATTAGCATTATTTTTCTATAGATAGAAATTGAATATATAACAAATATTTCTTTTTTTGTCGTACCTCTGTCGTTGGCTGTGTCATCATCTCTACTACTATATAAAGGGAGAGCACCAGTTTGGTGTCTCCCTTAAATTGAAGCTACTTATGTTTTATTGTACCAAAATTGTCCAATTACAATCCAACAAAGTATAGTTTAAAATATATGAGTACTTTAAAATATTGTTCCCATTTTCCCAAGTTCAGCAGTAAACAATTGACTTACAGTTTATGCTGTGGTTTTAGGATTTGGTTTATCCAAGTCTTATAAAAAAAATTTCTAATGCGCGGTCAATCCCATGATTTCAAGTTTTGGTTTATCCAAGTCTTGTGACAATTTTACAGAGAGAATTATTTTTCATGGCATGAAAGCATCCTTGGGGAAAAGGTAATTTTTTTTGGTGGTGAAATTAAGGCTTATCTGTTTTCATTTTATAAAGCCTTCAAATAGGCCTTTGGACAGTTCAAATGGGTTTGATGAATGAACAATATTCTTCATTTTTTGATGTATTCTCGACACTTACTATTCTTTTTGTCGTATCATGCACACGCATTGCGTGTGCCACAACTTCTAGTTTTTTTAAAAATCACCATGCCCTATGTCCGGACACCGTACCCTTGTCCGTATCTGTACCTATGTCAGTGTCCATGCTTCTTATCTTCAAATTTAATAGTGATTCCAATGTATTTTTGAAGCCTTTCGAAAACCCTTGAGATTTGGCGTGATTCCTAGCTCCTTCTTCCACTTTATCCTATTTTCTTTTACTTATTGCACTTTATTAGTCATTAAACCCTAGAACCTAATCTTAGATTCTTGGGATTTGGTGTGATTCCCTGCTTCTTCTTCTACATTATTGAGTTTTCCTTTACTTCTTGCACTTTATTAGTCTTTAAACCCTAAAACCCTAAAACCAAATCTCATTAATCTTGAACCCTTACCTACTTTTGTTATTCAGTCCTAGCACCCAGTGAAAAACAAGTAGATCTTCAGTTATTGTTCATGAGTACTGCTCCCAACCTAGAACAAGCCCTAAACTTTTGTGTTCCCTATATTATTATAACTACAACTTCAAAGCCCTTCTTACACCATTTAAAGCCTAAATCCTACACAAAGCTAATAAATCAGCTCAAAAAGCAGCAGGAGAAACTGTTGCCTTACATCAGGTTGGGTGAAAAAGATTCCCTGAGAATGGTTATCTGCACTCATCCTTCAACAGTTCATTGTCATACCAAAAGATTCTGTCTTTTAAAAAACGTCAAATATTCCTCCATTAATTATGAGAGTGAGGAAAATCTAAACAAATTCAATGATACAGTTGGTGGATTGATTTCCAAATGTTGAGAGTATTCCCTTCAATGAGAAAAAAGTGATGTCATCTTCGAACTTCTCCTTCCAAGTTAAGGATACAAGATACAACCTCATATACACATATATTTCAGTACTTCAAAGCTTGAGGTCTGGTTTTGTCCAACCAGTGATGCGGGCCTTAAGAAGCTTAAGAAAATATAGAAGGTAGGGGAAAAAAATTAAAATTGGTTGGTTTCAGAATAAAACCTACTTAGAACATCTTATAATCAGGTCATCGTTTGAATGCAGTTCCTTTTTAATGATTCTCTTTCTACATTTATAGGCTGTTGATCTGGTTTCGTCTATGCTTCTGAAGTTTTAATAGGGATGGGCTGCAGTGGTGGTATGTATATAATCTTAGCTAGGTTAAGTTGTGCTCTAGGGTCTTGTGATGGGCTTACAACTCAACATTGGTTGGGTCTTTATGAAAGGTTTTAGTAGGTTATTGAAGAGTTTGCTTGTCAAAGTCCTAATAGTGCTTGGGTTACCATGGAGTCTATATATAACTATTGATGAATTTTGTTCCTTCGGAAAACTGGTAGAAGTTTAGCATGACCCCAACTTAAAGAAGAGCAATGTCATTAGCTTTAGGAGCTTCTAGGGTAGTTTGTTCAAGAAGGAGGGATCCCTATGGGGCATTCACATAAGTGATTTTGTGCCCCTCTAGTCACCTCCAGGATTGATTGTAGGCATAGGCCAAGTGGCAAACCATGTAAATTTGTCTTTGTTGCTTTTAGCTGGTTCATATTAGTTTTCTCCATTTCCTTGTTCATTACTTACATAAATCCTTGCATTTTCTGCTGATTATCTAAATAGGGCTTGTTAGTTTGGGAACTTGACTCCCGTGAGTTAGATGCTATAATGGGTCTGAGGCCTTTTGTTTTGAGTGATTTCTTGGATTGCAAATGAAACGTTGATAGATTAGCTTAATTTATGAAGAAAAACCCCTGGTTGTGCAATCCTATAGGTCCCAATTACAAAAATTGCTATTCTTAGAGGGTTAAGAAGCCTGCTTTTATTTTTGTACTAGTTTTAGACCCGTGCAATGGACATGATTCGTTTTTAATTTTTTTTGTTTGGTCCCAACCAAACAATTTTCCTGTTTGAATGTTGTTTCACACACTGAAAGTACTAAATAAAACATTCCAATGATTTTTTCTTTTTTGGAAAATGCTATTCTTCCGGAATATTTGGCAGTGGCAGTTTGATAAGGAGGATGACTTAATTATCATATTTAGAACATTTTTTCAACGAAGTATTATAATTAGCAATAGTTCATGTATCTAAATGAATAGTTAAAGGAGTTAATAAGATAGAGAAAATGCATTTCATATGAATTCAATGGGTACAATGTATAGTGGTGTAAGTTTTGTTCTATAAAATACATGAACTAAATAAATACAGTGAACTGAAATTCAAAAAATTAAATCCAGTGAGTCTAAGAGACAGCTCACTTATTTACAGACCATTTGTAATTCAATGGATCTAGTTTGTAGTGCTATAAGTTTTCTTCTACAAAATACATAAAGTAAATTACTACAATGTTCCGTAGTTCAAAATAATAAATTCAATTAGCCAAAGAGACTGCTCAAATACTTAAAAGACCATTTATTCTTTTTAAGAGGAAAATTATTAACAAAAACTTAAGAGCCACTTAAAATGAGCCACTTGTCACAACCACGGCGATAATGGCCTCCTTTTCCATATTGTAATGTATTGGGCATTGTGTTAGGTGATGCAATACCTACATGTTGTGTTTATATTTTGTAGTATGAGATCGAGCATTTCTATCATTAAAGTATGTTTATAGTTTATGTGCAACAAGTAATTGTTGGATCCCAATTCATCTAGAGATTTAATTTTTAATTTGTAAATATTTTGATTTTCAGAAAACACATGCATATGTTTGCGAAAAAAATATCAACGAGGGAAATCATGCAAATTTGTCATGGTTCAAAAAGAGTTTTTTTTTTTTGGGGGGGGGGGTGGGGGGAGATGGAATAAACATGTCTTGGTACGATATTCATGAATGGTCAACCAACTATTCCAATTCCTCAGCCCACTGTAAATAACTGCTCATGGTAGTATACTAGCTTTATTATTTCAATGTGACCTGTCATTCCTCAAAACTTCTTGCAAAGTATCCATAGACCTTTTTATTTAGGGAAACTATAATCAACAAAATTGCAATATGCTAAGCAAAAATGTCACCACAATTTCTTACAGAAATTTGCTTTTTCAAATGTTCAGTTATATAGAAATGTTACTTGACCGTAGGGGTGGCCATGGGCCCGATGGCCCGCCCATCATTTATAGGGCTTGGGATTTGATTTTAGGCCTAATGGGAAATTTTTTTAGTATAGGCCCTGCCAAACCCACAAGGAAAAACTTTCCATTCGTTTCTATCGAACGACCGAAACATTTTCATTTCCAAAGAGACCAACATGAAGAACAAGTGGAATAACAAAACTCTATTGTTTTCATCAAAACACACTGGTACCTAAAAAAATGCACCAAAACACAACTCTATCTACCAAACAATAAGTTGTATCAACATGAATTTAGAACTTTTTATAAATGTTGTACAATTTTTATTGAGAAAAATACAAAAGATTGTATTTTACTATATTAATATTTGTTGCCTCTAAAATGTTTCCGAAACATCCCGAAACATTTCCGAAATGTTTCTGAAACATTTTCTTTTCCTAGCCAACCGAAACGGCCTATCGAAACAAAATTTTGATCCTTGCCGACCCGACCAATATCCACCCTTACTTGATCTTAAATTTTTTTTGATCACTTAATGATAGATATTTTAAGTAACTGCTTATTTTCTTTTGCAGCGCAATTGTGAGGCACTAATGATGCTTCAGAAGAAAGGTTTGCAGAAGAAAAATCCGTCAATTGCTGTAGTGGCTACACTTTTTGGAGACAGAGATGATGTTTTGTGGCTGGAGGAGAATCATTTAGCAGATTGGGCTGAAGCAGAATTGGATGGATTATTAGACAGCGAATATTATGATGCCTCACAGCAGAGAGCAATTGCCTTTGGTTTGAACAAGAAGAGGCCCATAATGATAATACAAGGGCCTCCAGGTACTGGAAAGACAGGTTTGCTGAAGGAACTGATCTTACTTGCTGTTAAACAAGGGGAAAGGGTGCTTGTAACTGCTCCTACAAATGCGGCCGTGGACAACATGGTTGAAAAACTTTCTAATATTGCGGTAGACATTGTCCGCGTGGGCAATCCAGCACGAATATCTCCTGGAGTGGCTTCAAAATCTTTGATTGAGATAGTAAATGCAAAGCTTGCAGATTTTCGAACAGAGTTTGAGAGGAAAAAGTCAGATCTAAGAAAGGACTTGAGACATTGTTTAAGAGATGATTCTTTAGCTGCAGGTATACGACAACTTCTAAAACAACTTGGAAAGACATTGAAGAAGAAGGAGAAGGAGGCCGTGAAGGAAATCTTATCAGCTGCCCAAGTTGTGCTTGCCACTAACACTGGAGCTGCCGATCCACTAATCCGACGACTGGATTCCTTCGATCTAGTTGTTATAGATGAAGCAGCGCAAGCAATTGAACCTTCTTGCTGGATACCAATACTGCAAGGAAAGCGATGCATTCTTGCGGGTGATGAATGCCAACTTGCTCCAGTAATTCTATCTAGAAAAGCTTTAGAAGGCGGTTTGGGAATCTCTCTCCTGGAGAGAGCAGCAGCTTTGCACGAAGGGGTTCTTGCTACTAAATTAACAACACAGCACCGAATGAATGATGCGATAGCCAGCTGGGCCTCAAAGGAGATGTATGGTGGATCACTGAAGTCCTCTTTGAGTGTCGCTTGCCATCTTCTTGTAGATTCTCCATTTGTCAAGGTATGATACCTATTTCGTTTTGATAAGTAAAATGCATTAAAAAGCACCCCCTTAGCACCTATGTTACCTAGACTCTTCTAAATTTGTGAAATACCTGTGTCGGACACTCAACAGTTAGACAAGGGTATGGGATATGTGTCCGATATGGCTAACTGAATATGCATCCAACAAGTATGTATAAGTAGTTAAGTTTACTATAGAACTAACACATAAAACTTTCATTTTATGCATGAAATTCTATATTTTAGTTTGTAAATACTATTTTACTTTAAAAAGTGAAAGATGTATTTATAAATATGAAATTTAGCCATGTCCAAGTGTCCATGGACATGAAATTAGATGAATGTGACATTTAGACCTATATCCGCACCCGACACCTGTACCCAAGTCTAGGTAACATAGCTTAGCACCATAAGGTGGTGCAACCCTGTACACTCAAAGTATATAGATCCTCAAAACAAAAAAAAAAAAAAAACCTTGTATATATCAATGGGGTATACAAATCTCTCAAAAACTCTGCAAAAGGATCTAAAGAAAACGAACAAGCCTCCCTAAGCCAAAAACACAAGGAAACTAGAACTATTCCTGTTAAACTGTACACTGACATTGTGCATTCTACTCCATCGAAAAAGTGTCGGTTTCTCTCCCTCAGGAAACACCACATAACGCACAAAGGGGCTGCCTCCCAAGCTTTCCTGTCCCGTCCTCTTAGGCATCCCCAATGCCATGCGGGATGTAACCATAAGAAGACTACATATGATACCAGTGATCTCACAATGAGAATGAAAAGGTCCTTTAACATGCTCCAACGCATTATCAGAGAGCAAAATGCAATATAGCACCCAAACTAATTGTGTAATGTCCTTACGGGGTACAATAAATATCTAAGTAATCCTATATTGAAATAGCTAAAATCATTCTAGAAAAGTCATCCAAAAATGACAATAAGTAAAGCCTAGAGTGCTTTTATGTCAAGCTATACCTCATAATCTGTGTGAGCAATTGCAAATGAGGTAATTCGATGATTATTGATGCAAGGAAAAAAAAAACTCTATGAAGATTATAGTAGGACATCAGCAAACTCCATCCCGTCCTAGTGCATGTTAGGAGAAGGGAGAATATGTTACCAACAACAAGAGGAAAAGGGAGCACACTCAAAAGTTTAGAAAATGCAAGGAGTATTTGCAATTATCATTGATAATTACTTTAAGGGGAAAAGGGGGGAAAGGGAAGAGACTGACTATTTAATTTGAGCATGGTGTCTGGTTGTAGTAGTGGACTTGCAAAATATGCTCTCAAAAAGATCGACCTAAGCCAACACTTGAAAAAACTATTTGATGGAATGATAAAGTTTAAACAAATGTTGGTACAAAAAGGTCATTTTACACAACTTTGAAAGGAATATAAATAAAGAAAAGATGGAAATGCTACAAACTTTTCTTTAGTTCTATATAGTACTTAATGAACATTATGAAACCAAAGAGTGTAGAGAAAAGACATTAAACAAAGGTTCACAAATCCATGTGCCTGAACCATTTACCTTGGTTAGTAGTCACCACCCAGCTATCGTTTCAAGCCAAAGATTAACCTTAAGGGAGTCTAGCTTCAATCCATAGGTCTTCCAATTTACTTGAATAAGTCAATTCTCAAAGCAATAGGTGATTGTTGTTTTTTTTCTTTTATTTGCTATGCAAAAGAGTAAGGGCGGGGGACCAGAGTAGCAAGCAATAGGTGATTGTTGTGGTGGCTTCATTAAAATGCTAGGAAGCATGGACACTCCATTGGAGGAGCCGTACCCGTGTCCGACACTTGTTGTACACCGACATGCGTGGGACACTCATCGGACACGTGTCCGACACTCCATTTTACGTGTCTAATTATTTGTTATTTATTTTTACATTGGACACTCTACGGACACGGCTTGGATACGCGTGTCTCGTTTTGGACACTTTAGGGACACGCAAGGCCTCAACTATAAATTTTGAAACTAATTGTTGGTTCGAAGAAGAAGCAAAACAATCAAGAAGAAGAAGAAAAACAAGTATGCTATGATGATGGATAGTTGATTAAATGTAATGATGTTTTAATATTTTTTGTAGTTTATGACTTTATAGTATTGTGTATTGATAGAACAATTTTTTTGTTATTAATATATGTTAATGTGTTTGTTTACTTTATATTTTTTATGGAATATAATTGACTAATTATGAATTTGTTGCCGCATAAGTAGTGAAATGTGTTTTTTTTTGGTTATTTTTATTTCGTGTAATCTTCTATATTTTTTACTTCTTTCATATAATATTTATATGTATAATATATAAGGAATATAAAAATATAGTCTTTTGTCGTGTCCCTGCCGTGTCGTGTCCAGTATTTTTTGAAAATTGTCGTGTCGGCGTGTCCGACACGTATCGTGTCAAACACTTGTGTCCGTGTCCGTGCTTCTTAGTTAAAATGTATGCTAGGATGGCTTAGAGAAAGCATCTTTCTCAAGCCAGATCTGGGGCAAAGTGAGATAGAAGCTGTATTTTACTCAGATTAAGATTTCTAATGGCACAGTGAGATTTATAGAAGAACCTATTGCTATGAATCTTGGGATGATAATGTGGCATACATTGCCCACAAGACAAGCATATGGGAGTGGTGCTAAGGGATTACAGGCAAGGTAATGCATGGAGGCTGTAAGGTTCAAGGCTTGAATTTGAAGTATGAGTGGGTAATAACTGGAAATAGAATGAGAGTATGCTAATAGAAGAGCCATGTGGCCAGTTTGCATTAGACTAAGTCTCATGTCTTGTCAAGCAACTCAAGAGCAAGTTAACCAAAACAAATACTCTTGGGCCAAGAAAGAGAAGTTGTTTGTGGAGGACAGTAGGTGTAGGGAAAGATGTTTCACCTTTTAGTAGCTACTAAAATAAAGGCCTAATTTTGGGAAACCAAGAGATTAGTTTAAGGTCAATGAGAAGTGAATATAGGAGGCCCATTTGATAGATGGGCTGCTATATTTTCATCCTTGCTCTCAATGAATGTGGCTAATGATGAGTGGTGCTTGGTTGGCAAAGAGACCAGTCATGAGCATGAAGCTAATGCTAGCCCAATTGGGCCTCAATCCAGGACCTCTCTTGTTTTAGTCCACCAAAGGAGGATCCAACTCTACTTTCAATTAGACTATTGAAATAAAAGTTGGGGGCAAGCTGTGATTGCTCTCAATAAGCAACAAGGTGATCGATTACTAGAGTTGAGGTAGTGGAGATTGCTTTCGAGGACCAACAAGAGGGAGATAATGGGTTACTAGAGTTAAGGTAATGGATTGAGGCAAGGAGGGAACTTGGGTCTTTTCAAAACCAAAAGAAGGTGAAGCACAAAAGATTTGGGTTTGTTATACATCATTTGTGATATGGCATTTGATAATACTTGAGGGGCGTCAAAGGAGGTAGGGAGTTGTTGCAACTTGATGGCTATAGTTGTATGGGGATGTGGTGTATGATCTGAAATAGAGAGAGACTCTAAATGATAGCTAGGGAAGCTGAGCAAACCAGTGGGTTAGATCTTTCAGATTTTGATTGGCCAACGAGTTTGATGAGGAAGGGCAGTTTTGGTGACTAGAGTCATTTTAGAGGCTTATATCGTTTTTCAATAGGGGGAGTATATGATGTAGGTATATCAGTATGGTAAGTTGTCCTCCACTGGGGAATATGAGTCTAGGAGGACAAAATTAAGGGGAGAGGATGTTGTAGTGTTAGATATTTGACAGGGTTATTAGCTTAGGTTAAGAAGAAAGATGAAGAGTCAACCAGCTCCTCTTGGGGAGTTTTTTATGAATATTTTGAAGAAGAAATGAATTGTTTTTGAAGCTATTAAATAGAGGTCTTAAATCAAGTGTAACAAAAAGTAGCGGAAAGGAAGTTCCAAAGCAAGGATGGAGAGGAAATTAGAGAAGTTAGTCTGCTATGTGAATTACGAGGGGGAGATTTAAAGGAAGGTCTGCTTTGAAAAAGAAACTTAGGGGTTTGACTTCATTTAATAATGAAACTAAATATTATTACTTGGAATTTATGGGGGTTGAATGACCTAGAGAAAAGAATGGTTGTTAAATTTATGATTCTTTCTTGGCAAGTGAGCTCGGTGTGTTTACAAGAGGCTAAGATTCGAAGGTGTTTATGAACACATAATGGGGTTGTAGATAGGTGGATTGCGAGGTTTTAAGTGCTGTGGTGGAATTCGTATTGTTGGAACTTGTCCATAGTCGTTGATACAAAGACCACTCAGTGTCTTTCTTTTTTTCAAATGTTGATGATGAGTTCTCCTAGGTTTTCTTGGTGTTGTAAGGATCAGTCCTTGATGCCAATAGGAAAGAGTTTTGGACCGAGCTAATGGCGGCTAGGGGGCTGGTGGGATGGAAACTAGTATAGTGGTGGGGATTTTTTTATCTACTTTCCTGTGGAAAGGCAGAAATTGCATATATTTATCTACGCCCAAGAGCACATTTTCTGATTTTATAGAAGCTAATGAGCAAATGAACTTGCCTATAAAAGAGGCTAGATTACTTGGTCGAACAATAAGGAATCGCCATCTCTGTCAATCTATTCTGCCAAGGCCAAATTTAGACCATTTTCTTTTGTTCTTTGTGGGGGAATTCACTCCAAGACAGGCTTCTCCCTATTGAAAGTACGTGGCTAAAGATAGAAGGCTTTTTTGACAAGATGAGAGAGTGGTGGAGAGGGTATTATTTAGAAGCAAACCTTAGGTTTGTCATTGCTATGAAACTAAGATTATTGAAGAAGATCTAAAAGAAGAAATAAGGAAGAGTTTGGTCAACTGGTTATCCAAAAGGCTAGAGTGTTGGAGGTAATAAAGATGGATGTGAAAGTGGGGAAGGGGGCTTATTAATGACAAGGCAATGAGGAAAGAGGAAGGCAAAGAGGAGTCGGAACATATAGTTCCTAATCGAGGTTGGAGACAATTATTGAGTGCTGTGACTTAAGGAGTGTGACCAGAATACGAAAATTTTCATTTGAAGGCAAATGTTGATCAAAGGATCAATGTTCTACGGAGCTTCTTGTTGGATCGATTAGAAACAAGGAAGACTGGATCAATAAGGGTGTATTTCAGTTTTATGAAAAACTTTACGCATAAACTTGTGAGAAGAGACCAAACTTGATAAGTTGGGTCTTTATGTTGTATTGGTAGAGTAGTTGGATTAGAAAGAAATTTTCGAAATATACAATTATGGTAGTGTAATGGAGATAAGACATAACCTCACATTGTATAACATCAATTTTCCTGGTTGTTGGTTAGGATATTCAGAGAGGATGTTATGATTAGGATATTGTTAGAGAGGATGTTATGACGTTGTTGCATTACTTTCATGAGTTTGGGAGACTTTTTAAAAGAGTCACAATACCTACTTAGTTCCCATATTTTAAAGGAGGATGATCCTACAAAACTAGAGGACTTTAGGCCGATACTTTTTTTGCTTTATGGCTGCAAAGGATGATTAGTCAATGTCGTGTTGCATTATTAGAATGCTTTTCCGGGTGGGAGGCAAATTATGGATGTGATGCTAATAGCAAATTAAGGGTGGGTTCCAAAATCTAAAGTCAATGTCTAGAGGTTGTATGCAAATTGGATATTGACAAGGCATATGATCATTTGAATTGTGGTTTTTTTGTTACATCCTTTGGAAATGATGGATTTTGGAGAAAAATTGGGAGTAATGAATTAGATTTTGCATTTTGCATTGTCAGATTCTATCTTAATGAATGGCTCTCCTGCAAGTTTCATTTGAAGTTCAAGGAGACTTAGGAAAAGGGATCCTCCTTTGCCTTTATCATTTATTATTGTGATGGAGGCTCTTAGTAGGTTGATTAACTAAGCAGTGGATGGTGGTTTATTAAGGGTTGAAGATGGGCAAAGTGGCCAGGGAGTTGATGTTGATCTTTCATCTTCTATTTCCATATAATACCTTCATCTTTTGTAGGTAAGGAGAAGTAACAACAATATCTTTGATGTATGCGCATTTTCTTTGAAGCAATTTCAAGTTTGAATCTTAGTGTGGGTAGGAGTGAGTTGATTCGAATAGTTAAGGTGGAAGATGTTTACAAGTTGGCAAAGAACTTGGTTTTTAAAATGGGTTCAATTCCTCTACACAGTACCTAACTTTCCAACTTAGGTGTTCCTTTAAGGCTAACAGTTGGGACAATATCGTTAAGCATTTTTAGAGGAGATTGAGTTGCTGGAAATTATAGTACCTCTCTAAAGGTGGTAGGCTCACTCTTATTAAAATCATTCTTGCTTCCTTTCCAACATATTTTATGTTCATCTTCAATGCCCCTACTTTGTGTCTACGAGAAGGGAAAAGCTCCAACATAAGTTCTTGTGGTAAGGACTTGGTGAGGAGTTCAAGTACCATTTGGTGAATTGGGATTTGGTTCACAATCATGTGAAGGGAGGTAGTTTGTGTATTTGGCATTTCAGGCAATTCAATTAGGATGTGTTGGTGAAATGGTTACAAAGATATGCTTTAGAAGCTAGTTGTCATTGGAGGAGAGTGGTGGACTATAAGTTTGGATGGATAGAGGGGGGTAGACTTCTATTGTGGCTGGGGATCCTAGGGGGTTGGGTTATGGTAAGGAATTCAAACAGGTAGTTTGACTTCTTTAATATTATGCGTTTTTCGAGTATTATGGGTTTTTTGAGCTTCTTTATGAAGTGAGGTTTGCAGGGGTGGTCAGGAGGATAAGATGTAATGGAAGGCCAGATATGGGAGGGTTTTAATGCAAATCGTATCGCATTCATATATTTTGTGGTGAAATTTGGGTTTTTCTTTCAAAGAGCATTTGGATGTTTGGAGTGCTTGCAAAAATTTCTGTCATCACATGGATTGGATCATTTGACTCAATAGTTACCTTAGATAATTTAGGAATAAGGGATATTGACTTTCCCAATTGATGTTGCAAGTGTAGGAAAGTCACTTTAAAGTGTCATAGTCAGAGTTTTGTGTAGTCTGTTTTTCTACATTATTGTAGTGACTTTGGTGACGTCAGCCTCTGTCATTCAGTTCTATGAGCGTTTTGCAAGTGTTGGCATAGTTATCAAAACCGAACCCGACATCAAACTAGTAAAGGCACAGGTTCACAATTCCTTGGTTCAACCAGTTCACTCGCTATTATATAATTGGATATATTCTATTAGCTTATCCCATATATATTATATACGACAATATATAGACACGAGAAAAAGATGTGGAGTGGTGGTTAGGTACAACTAATGGCACTTCAAGTACCTATGTTCAAGTCTCCTTAGCTACAAATTTTAAAGGTTTGTTTTGAAATATTAAAAAGTCGCTGTCAAAAGTTACCATTACTAGTAAAGCCATGAGTCCAAATTTTCAAAAAGCCAAAAAGTACACAGTTAAGTTACCAATACAAAACCCAAGAGTTTAAAATATCAAAAAGTACGAGTTACAGTAGTTAGAGCAGCTCCAATTTAAAAACAGCTGTGGCTTGTGCTCATACCGGTCCAACTCCAAAATGATCCAACTAATTAAATTGAACCTCTTCCGGTTTCCGGTTGAACCGGCCGGTCCGATCAGGTCTGATAACACTGAGTGTTAGTCCATGAGGTGTGGAAGGCTTGGATGGCGGCACTTGTGTGCTTAATTTGGTTTATGTTGAGAGAGTTGAATTGGGGGACTTTTTAGGATGTAAAGACCAAGATTTCTAGGCTTAAGCTTATGTGCTTTATACCATCCATTTTTTGTTAAAAGAGAAATTTTGTGATTGTTCTTTTGCTTTAGTAGATTTATCAAGAAACTAAGTTTTCAGGGTCTGTAGCTTTGTTTTTTATATACATCATGTGTACAATAGTTGTGCCCCTTCTGGTGCCTTCAGGGAAATTTTATCTTACTCGTAAAAAAAAATTAAAAAAGCAACTATATTAAGCAACTTAGTGACAATACTACACTCGTTTCTTAGTTAAATTAGCTTATTATTGGAATCTGCTCCATCCTCTTATTAAACATACCCTTGTGTCAGTGAACCTTTCGACTTTTTTGACTCTGACACTTGCCTCGGGCTGTGCCCAATATTTGGGTGTTTATATGCAACATAGCCACAAGGTAGCTCTGTTTTGAGAGGAAAAGCAGCTTTCTCATTACACAGGCGACTATGTCAAAGCAATGCATTGAAATTCTATTGAGTTTCTTGATTACATATTGTGTTAATGGTATCTTTGAACTCATAATTGGGCTATATACATGATCTAGAGAATTACAGTAACTGTATTAAAATGAGAAAAGTATCTTTAGCTGCTCTTATCTTTAATCCTTAAACAATTGCTAAACTTTCATTTTGTTTAATCATTTGAATGACGTAGGCAAGAGAGTTTCATATTAAATCACTTGGCTTAATAACACATTTCAACATTGTATTTTGACATAGCAGTTGATTACATCATCTGAAACTTCATGGTTTGTAATGTCAAAATTTTTCCACTATGCAAAAAACAATTGACGGAAAAAAGAGTCAAAAAGTTCTTCAATTTGCTGTTACTTTTGTCCTTTTATTTTCTTACATTAATTGCACTAAGCATCACTTTGAACGTTTCTTCGATTATGGCAGCCAACATGGATAACGCTGTGCCCATTACTATTACTTGATACAAGAATGCCATATGGAAGTTTGTCAGTTGGCTGTGAGGAGCATTTGGACCCAGCTGGCACAGGCTCCTTTTACAATGAAGGGGAAGCAGATATTGTTGTGCAACACATCTTTTCTTTGATTTATGCTGGTAATTATACTCGAGCCTTCAATAAAAATTGATGCTAATTTGATCCTGCATTTTCATTAGTATCCTTAAACCAATTTGTTTAATGAACAGAAAAGAACATATTCTCCATGAACCTAATAGTTAAAATTATAGCAAACCAAATAAAGGACATATTTTGATTGAATGGTAAATGGCCATCGGGGGAGCAATGGCCTCAGTTGAAAGAGGACAGGATCAAATTTCAATGAACTGAGTGGAATTCAGAATTCTTTCATTGTTTGGCCAAAATAGGCCTATGTAGTGCAACATAGTTTGGTTTGCAATCGATTGATTACTTGAATGAAACTTAAGCCAAAATTTGTGTTGAGAACCAATGGTCCTCAGCAGAACCTTTTGAGAAGGTCGAAGAATGAGCTTGTTCTTCCTCCATAGAGAATTCATCCAATATTTCTGAGCCTACCCATTTCATACTTCAAAGTGGCTCCCTTCCATGCATCATTTCATAGGGAACCTTGCACTGGCTTTATGTCTCCATATATTGGTAAGGCTAATTTAGTTCTTTCCAGTACCATGAATGACACTGAACACAGTTAGGATTGCTAACTGGTTTGATTAACTGCATAACTAGATGTTCTTAACTGACTTAGCTGCTTGAACTGGAAAATTGATCCTTAGTGGACTTAATACATGTCAAGAGAGCTCAAGCAAGCCTTATTTCTTGTCTACCTCAGGTTAGCTGCATGAAACTTTTTCCAGCATTCAGCTTTTTCCACGTTTATCTAGTTTGGATTGTTCCTTAAAATTGTTCTATGAATTCAATGCTCATATAAGTTAAATGAATGATTTTTTCTTCACTCAAAATGATGATCTGTTGTCTTTATGCTGGACTTGATGTTGGCTGTGTGAAAGATTACGTCACACTCCATACAGGTGGTTTAATGGCACCTCCCCTAAAATGTGACATGGAAAAACCTGCTAACTCCAAAACATAACAATGAATAACTTCATCAAATACCAAATGAAAAGACAAACCACTGCTAGAAAATAGAAAACTAAAATACATATCATGATATTTGGTTACAAAACATCAGGGCATTGCACCCTAAACCACAACTCATAACCCTCATCATTTGTACAATAGTGTACCAAACATCGCATTATGAGATATAATATATACAATGAGCACTACTGACAAAACCCAACTCCTCTCTTGGACTTTAGTTGTATAGTGAACCACTTCTAGAATTGCATACCTGAAAAGTAATCTCAAAAAAGGGTAGACTAACTACACACTTAATGAGTGTATCGAAATCATATAAATAGAAAACATGTGAAAATAGTTATGGACCAAGATTTAAGTTAAATAACTCCCTATAAGAACGTTTCAATAAATCTCCATAATAAGAATACAAATCAATCTACCAATGATGAAAATATAGTTGCAGTGAGATTGACAACAATAAACGCGCTCTTTGGGTCAAACAACTCATCCTATATAGCCAAGGGTCGATGATCTTTCAACCAAAATTATGACGGTATTGTTACTCCGGTAATCGACTCAACTATTGATGTTGGCGGAGTCACGGACCATGTCATATTCCTAAAGGCAGGGCCACTTTCACATAAGGCCCAAAAGTAAGGCTAACACTCTCACATCACATAAGAGCCAAGTGTAAGGCATACACTCTCACAAAAGGCCCAGGAGTAGGGCACTAGCAAGGCTATTATAGCATGAATCCAACATCGCATTTAAGAAACATAGTTGATCCAATAATCATATATATTCATTAGAAAACCAACTCCATTTATATAAAAGAATTCACAGCTAATAAAAGGAATAGATATTTCTTAATTATACTCTAATTAAGTTTCCAGTCCATATAATCCATATACTCACCTTCAACCCATCACTGCCTAGCTTTAGGTCCCGGTCTAACTCTTAGACTGAGCCAAAGCGGGTATAGAACTCTCTAGACCCAACACAAGCCAAATCATATGATGCAAATGACTAGATCTATATTCTCATGTTCTTGTATTTAAGTGCATGCTTAAACATGAATCCAGTCAATTCCCATTCAAAAGTACTTGCCAAAATCATGTATCATTACAAATGCATAGGAAACGTATTATGTATCATAACTCATTCCAAGTTTAAGATCTTTAATGTGATTAACATAGGATATGTAAAGAAAAATATGATTTAAAGTAGCTAAGAATCCAGTTAAAGTGAGAAAAGATAAATATATATATATATATATATAAGACAATGACAACCTCAACATAGGTGCACTCTTTTACTTTTATGTTTTGTTATACTGAGAATTTATAAGTGAAACCAGTTCTGCTAGAAATTAGACTTAAAGAGCTTTAAATACATAGGTCACGGGTCTAAAACGGAATCCAGGTGGAGTTATATCCGTTTGAATATGAGCCTAATATTATGAAAAATAAAGTTGCAGCATTTTTAGGCCAACTTCAAATTGAAATCTTATCAATTGACAATAATCTAGACTGGGAGTACTAATGGAGAGATATACGAGTCTGGTTTCTAACCCATCAAACGGTGCAAGATTTTGGATTCTCTAGAGGGTGGTTTGATAATTTCCCATAGTGTGTCAATGCTAACTGAAAAAATCCGAATTGAGGCCTAAACTAGTTCAGCTTCCTCTTTCTTTTTAATTTAATTCCCAAATCAACCTCCCCCCATAGCTGACCTCTCACCCTTTTAACTATTCATAAACAACATTAAAAATTAATTCATAAATAAATGACTCAATCCAATTACATGATGCAAACAAGAGTTTAAGCAAGGAACAAAATTTCCATTTGTTTCCATCGAAATAGTTAAAAAGTTTCTGTTTCCAAAGAGATCGAAACGAAACACTATTATTTCTATCAAAACACACCAAAACATAGAAAAATGCACCAAAATATAATGCTATATACCGAAACAATAAGTTGTATCAACTTGAACTTAAGACTTTTCATCAATGTTGTACAATTTTCATTGAGAAAAATACAAAATATTGTATTTTGCTATTTTAATATTTTCCACTTTTTGAAATGTTTCCGAAACATCCCAAAATATTTCTAAAACGTTTCCGTTTCTGAGCCAACAGAAACGACCTCTCAAAATGAAATTTTGATCCTTGAGTTTAAGTATGCAAGTTTTTCTCTCTTGTGTTCTTTAGCATAGGTAGACCTAATTAAAGTTGAATTTAACTCCTCTAATTGTTTTTTTGAAACTTATAGAGGTCTCTTACTATTGATAAAATGAATAAGTTAAAGATTCTTACCTTAATCCTAGTCTATATAAGTTTGCCCTTCAATTTCTTCCATTTTCTCTTCTTTTCTCTCACTTTCTTAGACTTTTTATTTTGCTAAACACAATTCTCTACACAAGCTTGTCTTTTCTCTCTCTTCTCTTATTTTAATCCAAGGCCTATACATGTATTTTGTGTATCTAATATCACACATTGGCAGTGCGCACCCACACACACCTTATGGATGAAGCACACACCTAGGTGTCACAAATGCTTTAGAACACCCTATCACCTTGATTAACACTAATTAATCCTTACTTAGGTTAGTTAATCAAGTCTAATCACAAATGAAAATATGGTGAGATGGTTAACATTAAACCATGTCACTTAAGCCCCTTGCTTAGGCTGATCCACACATAATTAAACAAAATGGGTCAAATGAGTACATGGATGTCACAGATTAGACTTTAGGCATGACAGAAAAAGTTATTCATTGAAAACTATCCAGTGGCCAAAATTTGCAACTGCTTCATGTATTGTATAGGCATGAATGTATAATTTATACTTGGTCCAGCACGCTTTTTCTCTATCATCTGCTGAAATGTGGCTGCATCCTGATAATAAACAGTTGAAAATTCTGATAATAGTCAAGCTCTTGCCACAGACTACTCAGCTCAACGTAAAAATCTACGACAGACCTATCCTTTTGATCTGACCCATGAATCTTCTTCCTCAATTCATAAGCCCATGCGTCGTTACCTTTCTAAAATTATGCCTGTGCTACTGCAAACCAAATTTTATGGGACATGTCCATCAACATGAAGGTGATAGTGGGTTGCATTGAATTAATCAGCCAAGTCATAAAAAGGGCATTCTTTGACTGCCATTTCTTATGTGCAGGACCATTTGTCATCATATCGTTGGTACCTCTCGAAATATAATCAATCATGCCATGAGCAGTGATAGCCAAGCTACACAAATGTAAGCATATGAAATAGTTGGTAACTTTGTCATCCAACTTAACTGGACTAATCTGAAGAGATGGGCTATCTCCAAGTGTCCCAACACAACTCAACCGATTCTCCAAACTGCCAATATAAGACTTATTGCCTTCTGTCACGTCCAAAATAGGGACAGCACAATACAACTAACAATGATTGTTCACCAACTCAACAAGACAAACTTAGAATAGCCCACAAAATTTGAAATCACTCTGGGGAAAAACTCACTTATGTCCCAAAAAACCATCAAAAACATGAAATGAAGGCTGAAAGGTGCTCCCTAAAGGTTAGTTGTCATCCATAGAGTGAGACCCAAGAATCTATCTGCTCCAAAATAGTCGCGATCGACGATTTCAAAAAAAAAAAAAAAAAATTTCGGAAAATCAAAGAAAAAAGGAAAAATCACATCCAGTAAATGGATGAGATCTTATTTCCTGGGATAGAATAATAGCCTTAGATTAGATTTAAATAAAAGGCTGAGATCTTATTTTTGTTGGGGCAACTGTTCCAGCTTGAATTCAGTGACTTGTGTGTGATCGTTTATGAAACTGCAGACTCCTACAGCAGCTTTCTCCCTCTCCTTTTGTTGAGACTTGGGTGTTTAAGCTAATCTTTAGCTAAATCTAGCTTGCTGATTTCCCTTTTATTGTTTTATCTTCTTTTCATCAGTGGATAGCGTTAAAATTTATATATACATGATGTGTGTGTGTGTTATCATTTTCCCCCCCCCCCCCCCCCCCCCCCCCCCCCCTTTCTGTCACATTCTTGACCTAAATGGATGAAACAGTCCAAAAATGAAGAAAAAAAAAATTGGTTGGAAGTGGCTGATCATAGTGAAGTGGGACCTAATCTGTAGCTTTAAATGCTGTCTGATTAGTTCTCCTTAATGATTCAAGCCTTTGGGATCTAATTTGGGTACCATAATTCGCTTAAGATGACCATTGCCCACAGAGAAAAGTAAACACAATCAAATCCTTGTAACTTACCTTGTCTTAAAAGCCCTCTCTAATTGCATGTTCATAAATTCATATATTCTTTATTTGTTATGCTATTATAGTACCTGAAATGTAATCCTGTACGGTGATTTTTCTACTCCCCTTAAGATCAATCTAGTCCTCAAGATAGAATTTTGGGGCAGTAAAATACTGGTGGCCAGTCTTCTGAATCCTAAAAAAGGTCCAGTAGTCTTATTTTGACTACAACACCAATCTTCAACAGGAATATTCCAATTTACACTGCCGCCAAACTTTTCATTCACCACAGTAATAGGTCTTCCATCATGATTTTGTCAATTGCATTCACAGACTTTGAGAACTGAAATGATTGCATAAGTTAAGAATTTAAGATATTTTATGGTATTGAAGTTGCATATGTGACATCAGCCAAATAAATAAAAAAAAAGAAATTGCCATATCTAACAGATGCATCTCATTGCTTGAAAAAAGTTATGTTCTTGAATATCAAAAGCACATGTATCGTTGGTTGTTAGCTATTTTGGGCACAACTGAGGAGATTCATCTGGCTGAACTAAGGGTGGTGGGATTTTCTAGAATAGAAGATAATTCAGAGAAACTTGTAAATATCTTCACCAAGTAATCATTAGCTTTACTTTCTGTGATACATTGGGCAAGTCGTTCAGCTGCTTAATAATTTCTGTGGTCGCATAATTTTAAGTATGTTATGCAGGTGTTAGCCCATCAGTTATTGCAGTGCAGTCTCCTTATGTTGCTCAAGTTCAACTATTGAGGGACAGGCTTGATGAGCTTCCAGAGGCTGCAGGTGTTGAGGTTGCAACTGTTGATAGCTTTCAAGGCCGGGAAGCTGATGCAGTTATTATATCGATGGTAATGTTCTTAAAATAATTATGCTCTCACACTTATTGCCTAATTTTTTTAGATGAAGATGTTTAGTTTCCTTTATACTCTTTCTGGCTGGACACTTCTATTATTTTTACTTGCTCATAAGCTGTCTTTATTCTGTCTATTTTAAAAAAGTTTGGTCAACGTCTTCTTGAGAGTTTCCTGCTTTAGAGTACACCTCCTTGTAAAAGTAGGAGAAGCCCAACAACTTAATACGGAGTTAAGTTTTGGAGACTTAAAGATCTTCTGGTGTCTGATGACTGTAACTTTACGGGAGAAGCCTAAGGATTTGTAGCGAAGATCCTTGAATGAATCTCCTCCACATCCTCTATCAACTTCATCAGTCATTGCAACCTTTCTTCAACCTTTTAAATCCAAACCCACAAGCTCTATCATTATCATCGTCAGTCATTGCAACCTCTATCATCGACATCAGTCATTGTCATTTCCTTCTTGTTCTTCTATTTCTCTGCCTATCAAATCTTATTTTTACAGTCACAAACTTCTCATCTAAAAACTTTCAGCAGTGAATTTTCTAAAATTCCATCATCTAATCGCCTTTAAAACCAAGCAAATTGCAACTCAATTCCACATTGCAACCTTACTTATGTCTTCTAAATCTAAACCTACAAGCTTTCGATAACTTTACTCCACTACATAATCAACCGTAGTGATCATTATTCTAAGTGTCCTAGTGCCGCTGTGTCAAAGCTCTTGTTAGAATTTTTTTTCCTGCATTAAAAATCATGATGATGACAAGTATTAAGTTTCCTATTGCAGTTGCTTTTCTTGGTAGAAATTTCCTGCATTAAAAATCATGATGATGACAAGTATTAAATTTCCTATTGCAGTTGCTTTTCTTGGTAGAAATCTTGTTCAATGAGGGCCACCCATAAGCTAAAATCATGTATTTCAACTTTAGTTCCCACAACTTATCAGGTTGAAACTAAGCATATGCACTATCAAAGGTCGAATGCAAAATCTGAGTAGCATAGCTATGCAAATGTTTTGTGATAACCAAGCAGCAATTTATATTGCAAATAGTGCTGTGCTTTAAGAGCACAAAGAATAGAGAAGTCAATCCACATTATGAGAGATACTGCAATTGGAAAGAAAATTGTGACTTCCAATATTAGGTTTCGGGGTCAATAGGAGATGTGTTTACCCATTCTACATATGATGTTTCCGTTGGAGTACCTTACTACAAAATAAAAAGGTTCACGTTTCATTGTAATATGAGAAAAATATTTTCGTTTTCAAAAAGTCATGGGTTTTTGTGAATGAACATTATGAAAGGGAGTGCGAAATAGCCTTGGACCCGGCTATAGTGCATATTGATAGTATCAAAAATTTAATATGATCACAGAACTAATCTATGTGATTAGTGTCATACCTGCGAGATCGCGCTGCTTTGATCTCAAAAGATAGCAAGTATGAATCGAATGCTTGAACATGACCTTCGAAAGACTTCTATTGCATCCTTCGTACACGACGCCTTACTCCAGAGAGAGTGGGTTCACAACTGTTAGGGTGTTTTTCTCTCATAAAAAACATGTATCTGAGATTCTAATTAACAACCCTGGCAGCTTCATAGAGTGCATATACGTAGAGGCTACAATAGAGACCACATGATTAGTATGATTAGGGCTCCCTATACAAATAAGGATTCTTAATCCATCCCGGATTAATCCCTATTTACGTAAATTATAATTTATATCATCTATAAAATATCATTGCACTCTCCATAATACTTGAAATTATATTTCAAGCTCCATATTATTAAATGATTATTTATCTGTCCACGTTAAAGATTAAAGATATCCGACTATTAAATTAAATTATTGACAATTAAATTTAATTAACTTATTTAATTCCTTGAGGCCTTCTACTTAACTTATTTGATGTGTCGGATTCAAAATTCACCTGCAGTGAGTCACAAAAGAATCTTTAAGTGTGAGAGCATAAAGAGTTTAAGTGAAGATGTTTAATTGTCTTATATTGACAATTAAAAACCTTTATACTAACAATTAGATAAGAGTTTAAGTGAAGACAATTAAACTAAACATCCTTTATACTGACAATTAAACATCTTCCACTTGACCCATAAAAAATCTTACTTTTCTATGAATAAAAGCAATAAACACTGCATGCACGTGTTTAATAATTAAATTAGGATTAAGAGTATAAGCACTCATAATAACCATAAGGCACTAATTGTTTTATATAATCAGTGTATAAACAATTACCTCAATACAGTCCTATTCAATAACATAAAGTGTACTAGCACAAGGAGTTAGAACTATACCGTTCTCCATAGTTAAGGCAGACCTCTTAAAACCTTGTGTTACAGTTCTACTGATAGTGTGTCCAAGTCCATCTAAGGCTACAAATAATAAGTTTATATTCCATAAGAACTGATGATTTAATCTTCCACGTGTAAGCCGTACTCTACACACTAGATCATCTACTATATAGAATAAGAGACACACTTGCATAATCATTAAATAAATAAAGCAAGACAAACATTACTCACACAAATTCTCATTAAAATGAAATAACTAAAATTATTAATAAATACTAAAACCATCACACAAAGCATGTTTTTTAGAATAAATCCCTAACCTAAAAGCATGCCTTTTGTCCTACATTTCATGTCATTTGTGAATGGATGTGAGGTTCCTAGAGTTGTATGCTATGAATAGATGCGAAGTCCTATTGGACATGTCCTTTCTTGAATTGTTGGGATCCTACAAATACTGTAAATAGGAGAGGACCCTATCCATTTCTTATTGCAACATCAATTTAATTTGTGTAGAGGGTGGTAGATGGAGCGGGAAAGACCCTTGGCTGTCTAAGAATCTTGAGTTGTGACAGTCTCTCTAGCCTAGAGCTACGAGGGTTGTCATCATACCCATGGGGTGAAGAAGGCCTACATTTATTGGAGAGAGGCATAAACTGAGATATTCCCAAGTGGCACCCTCTAGGAAGTTTGGTAACCTGCTAGTGGAAACCTCGGATGTGCTCCAACATATTGAGAAGGTATGGAGCATAACACCTCTCTGTCTCTGTCTCTGTCTCTGTCTCTCTCTCTCTCTCTCTAAACGGTAGGGGATATTGTGACACAGGACAAGTCTTTCTAAAAGACTTGCTAAGGCATAAGCCCATGAAACGGTAATGTGCACTGGCAAACCCTCATGAAGGGATCATGGCATGATCCAGTGGGTCACAACAACAGCAAGGAGGCTAGGCTGTGACTGCTTCTTGAGCTCAAAGAGTTTCCCAGGCCCTGCTTCCAATTAGCCGGGGGTTAATGCGTCAGTTGTGTAATGGGGAATTGATGCTATGAAGAATACATTGTATCAAATATTGGATTACAAGCATTTGCCTCGATATGGCATCTAGAGTCTAGTTCTGAGGTCAAGGAGCCAAGGGCTGTAATCTACACTAAAGGACAGTCTGGCTCAACCATATAGGAAGCAAGTTATTATGGTTCATGTGTTTTCATACTGAAGATACATATGTCCTACATGAGGCTGAAATGCAGAAGCTCATGAGTCATGATAAAATGGCATGGACATGCAGCCCGGTGCAGCCATGTACTGTGACATAATTCAACAGCTTCTCTTTTCATGCGTCGATTTATTATTTTGAAAAATGTGCCTGTTCATTGTCTTTTATTTATACCTATGCATTGATGTGTTTGTCTTCTCTAGTCACTATAAAGTAACAACAAATATTTGCTCGCATATCATTGTAGAAATTGTGCACTTTCCTATTCTTTTGCTTCATCTTCTTAGCAACTTTATGATGAAATAGAAGTATACAGAAAGATTGGTGTAAATGAAAGCGCACTCGTTTGTTTAGAATTGGGCATATAAAAAGTTAATAGCTTAAAAGCAGAAATCTTATACATGTTACCGATAAGCGTCATATGTGTCTTTCTTGGATACCACCAATTCTTCCCTATGAATATGTTTGCACTAATCATTTGAACGTTCAAGCAAACCATTGGTAGTCTATAATAGGCCTACTTGGGGTTTCACTCACACAAGGGTTGGGGCTCGCTTGCCAACTAGAGGACCACATGCAAAATGGAGTTCATAGTGGCACTTCCAAAGTACAAAAGATGACTCATTTTAATGCGTCCCTCATCTTCGATAATATTAACTTCATCTAAACTAGGCTTTAAAAGCTAATCATTGTAAAATTGAATATAATTAGCAGTTAGAGACGCCATTTAAAATCTTTCTGTTAAGAGGACTATGATCCCATGCTGTGGTATATATGGCCATAGAACAATTATGCAAGAGCTTAGTAAAAAAATAAAACAAGAAAATAGGTGGAGGGCTAAAAGGTTTCACATAGAATGTGGAGAAAGATATGAAAGCACATTTTACATATATTTTAGAGATTCCTGGTACAGAATGTGCTTAGATTTCTATGAACTTCAGTTGTCTACAGACCTTACAAATTTGTGTCAACTGAATGCATAAGCTTATACAATTTTGTGTCAATGAAACAATGTTAATGGCTTCAATTCATAGAATTTTTCAGTGCTAACTTTGGAAGCGTAACCCGGTTGAGTGAGTCACTATATATGCAAAAAAAGACCTTTCATCATGTAATTAGGTAAGATATTCATTACCAAAATTTATCATAGTGGCTATTAACAGATGTTCTTGTTTTAGGTCCGCTCAAACACTCTTGGAGCTGTTGGGTTTTTAGGAGATAGTCGGCGAATGAATGTTGCCATAACAAGAGCACGCAAACATATAGCAGTAGTGTGTGATAGCTCAACGATATGCCACAACACCTTCCTGGCTAGGCTGTTGCGTCATATCAGATATTTTGGTAGAGTGAAGCATGCTGAGCCTGGTACTTCTGGGGGATCAGGCCTTGGCATGAACCCCATGTTGCCTTCTATCAGTTGACATTGCAGGAATGGATAAGGTACGTAATTCTTTCACTGATTTCAACCTGTGATTATTAGGGAGAAGAAATTCAATTTATGCTTGTCATCTGCCAGCGTCTGCCTCCATTCTTGTTGATGTACAGCATGTGTTTCAATTTATTACCAGAAAGAATTTGTAAGTAATTGCATGCAGAACCAGAAGCTAAACATTGTAAATAAACCATACATAGGTTTTTTTCCTTACACAATTTAAAGAGCATTTTGAATCGAAAAGCAGACTGGTTTAATCCACAGAAAATTGTCAAGTTACATAATTTACTACCTATCTAATTAGAATATGTTACAAATTTACACAGCTTTGTGTATAGAACCCTAATGTTTAGTTTTGTGAGAAAGGTGCTAAGGTACAGTATGGTTTATGCTGGAAAGCAAAAGCACATCTGCAAATGGAATGACTCATTCAGATATTGTAAATAAGTGATCCTAACATAGACTCTGGTTTATTCCACACTCAACGATCAAGCCATTTACAATCTGTCCAAAGTGTAATTATATTACAAATTTATGCTCGACATTGTGTTTAGAACCTGAATGTATTATTTCGTGAGAATGGCGGAGTTCGGGAAGAAAGCGGTGGGAAAGGAAAGGTGGTGAGAGAAGCACCATCTTTCCAAGCCCAACAAATCCTTTCTAGCCAAAATGGATGATAGAAAGGAGATGACACTTCGGACATTTCTACCCTTCAAATGTGAGAGATAAATAGTGAAATGTAGTAACTCCCTTCCCTTCCATTCTCCTTTTCTTCCTCCTAAACCACACAAAAGGATCGGACAAAATGATGCCAATGCAACTTTCTTTTTCGTGGAATATTCTTGTTGACCTAAAGTTTGCACCCATGGTAAAATGATCGCTTCAAGCCGGAGTCCGACAAATGCCGACAATTGCATCTCGGTTGGACTCTAATGACGATGTCTTCGATATCCTCAAGTCGAAGTCTAGCAACCACATCTCGGTCAGATTTTGATTACTTAGCTCTAAAGATCTAATATCTCTAATACCCTCAAGCCGGAGTTTAGCGACCACATCTCGGATAGATTCTGATGACCTAGTTCTAGAGATCTAAAATCTCTAATACTCTCAAGTCGGAGTCTCGCGACCGCATCATGGTCATAGTCTGATAACCCAGCTTTGAATATTTGGTATCTCCGATATCCTCAAGTCAGAGTATGGTGATTGCATCTCAGTCGGATTCTGATGATCTTGCTTCGACGATCTAATATCTCTGTTACACTCGAGTCAGAGTCTAGCAATCACATCTCAGTCGGATTCCGATGATCCAA
This sequence comes from Euryodendron excelsum, assembly GCA_033060915.1. Taxonomy (NCBI): domain Eukaryota; kingdom Viridiplantae; phylum Streptophyta; class Magnoliopsida; order Ericales; family Pentaphylacaceae; genus Euryodendron; species Euryodendron excelsum. The sequence continues at coordinate 88,742 of CM065390.1, forward strand.
ACTCAGAGATATGATACCTCTGGTAGCCTTAAGCCAAAGCCTGATAATCGTATCTTAATCGGACTTCGATGATTCAAATTTGGAGATCCGATATCTCTAATATCCTTAAGTTGAAGTTTGAGGAGTCACATCTCGAAATTTTTATATCCTAGATAATCCAAAGACATGAGAAAACATGTTAAACAAACACAATACTAGATAAAAATAATACTTTTGCATAATATGTTTGTCAAATTAATTTGTATATATACACATTTATTCTTTAATTCTCAACGAGAAAAAAAATTATCATTTGTGATTCTCATGATTTATTCATAGACAAGCAAGTACTTTATGCTTTTTTTATTTTCAGCATAGTAAGAAAATGTCTAAAACTACGCCTCTGAGTGGAGTAAACAGAACATAACTAAGTTCGTAATCTGTGGGTTACACATATTGTAGATCAAGAAAGTTCCACTCTCATGGTCAAAGATACTTTCACATCGTGATTTCGCTTTATAAGGTACAAGATAGACTTCAAACTTCAAAGTACCAAGCATAAGTACAAGAAGTACAGATACAAAAAAAAATTCTCTCAAACTTGTCCGTAATATTTTGTTATATACACTTCTATTCATTCAAATAAAATGAGACTAACAAACAAATAATAGAATATAGGATAAGTAATCATTTACTCCCTCTAATTTTGTTTCAAATTTTAATGTTATTTTTGAATTTTGATTTCTTTTATTTTGGCCCTTCAACTTTTAAAAGAAAGTTAATGTGGTCCAATATTTTAAAATAAGTTAAAAAATTTTAAAATCAATTATACTTGGACTCTCCCAACTATGATTTAGTTTCACCTTACTTACTAAACTAAAAGTTGTTACATTTTACACCTAAACTATGAGACTTTAAGTTTGTATTAATGCTATTGGAAAAAAAATATATATATTTATAGCATTTCTAATCGGATACAATATAAAAAAATTTTGTCTTTGGTTAACAAATGCATTGTTTAAAAAATTTTCTTGATATTGTTAGGATAGTCCTCAAAAGCAAGATTTTATGGATTATTTTTGTCATTTTCTTAGGCATTTTGAAATAACTTATAACATTCTATAGCCATAAAATTATTTTTTTTCTCTTTGTTTTATAGATTAATATAAAATTTTAACCAAACAAATTTGTAATTTTATGATGATAAAAATGAAACTATTTTTAGTTAAATGGGGTAAAGTAATATTAAATTATAGTTTAGAAGATCAAACTATAATTAAAATTTAATTTTTTTAATTAATTTAAAAAGTTAGACCACATTGATCTCTTTTTAAAAGTTTGAGGGCTCAAATTGAAGAAATTAAAATTTAAAAATAATATTAAAATTAAAGAGACTGAAGGATGATTTAGTCTAAAATATAATATAAAATAACTGTAGATCTACAAGATGAGACAAACAAGATCCGTAAAATGATGTGCTAGGAAGAGTTACACTTTTCATTCATTTAAATAAAATGAGAGTGACATACAAATAATAATATAAGATGTAGCAACAACTGTATATCTACAAAATAAAAGATGTAATAAACAAAATTCAATTTTTACATTGCACTCGCACAAATATATGTTAAAATGGCTATATAACATAACTCATATTAGTATCAATATGGCAAGTGAAAATCAACAATATAAAAAAGAAAAGATTAAATCCAAATGTGCACGTGCTACCTCCGCATCTTCTTCTAACTCACAACGGTACTTTTGATGAAAGAAACTCCATATATAATGATCAAATGGCACAAATTAAATAACTTTGAACTAGGGTCAAAGGAGAGAATATTAGTCTTGGCCATTTAGTTTGATGTTATCGAATTTTGATGTGAAATTTTGATCATAAGATCGTCATACAATCTGCTTAATAAGATAGTCCGGCATATATATATATATATATATTCCTTTGTTGTACATTGAAGTGCCAAAGTTCATGAGAGGGAAAGGTGAATCTCAGGTCATGGGTGGGGTTCTATCACTAGACTAATTCTATTTCTTAAACCTCCTGAATAATTACATGAAATAGACTTCATTTAACTTTCTTCAAAAAAGAAAAGTGAGTGCCATGGAATTTCGATTCAATTCTAGAACCACACATTTAGAACTGTAATTATCTCACGTCTAAAAACCACACCCACTCTCTATGCATTGTGCGAAATTATTTATTTATTTATTTATTTATTAGTAAGTAGTGCAAAACACCTTACTATATTTGAAGTGGCTGCCTAAAACTAATAATAAATTTTAACCATGGACATTTGGAGTAATCCAAAGCACCCCTTCCATCGTGGCCAATGATAATAAGCTAGGAACTTAAAGACTAATAAACCAGTTAACAATAACCATATAGATGTATTAGTTAATCATAAACCATTATCGTGCATGGTGAATTTATATACGCAGTATAACAGTACATTGACATCACTTCCTCTCCCACATAGTCACATCCCATACTATCAACAACAGAAAAATAAAAATAAAAATTTTTGAATACAAACAAAAGGGGATCTTTCCCACGCCCGCTTGCTTCTTTCTTTCTTTTTTTTTTTTTCCTTTTCTCTATTTTTGGGTAAGCCGCAAACATTTCACCGTGTCGTTAGTTACACTCGTTTGACCACACACCCACGTTCAGGTTTCGTTCAGTCCAAAGTACTCGGCATGTCTTAGAGACTCTTAGTTATTTTAAAAAGTAAAAAATGACCTTTTAATTGGTTCCAACTCTCTACATCTCTATTTTGAAATATCTCGTGTTGACTTTTTAAATATAGAGAGTCAAAAATACTTTTTAAATTTTAAATAATATTATTTTATTAATTTTTTCTCTTTTTGTCCTCTTTTCTTCAAATGGGTGATTAAAAAAAGAAAAATGTTATACAACACGACAGTTTATACTGGTTTATCTTCATCTCACATGTAGATATCCATCTCAATATCTAATAGGAAATTTAGTGAACAAAAAAAAAGCCAATAAATTAGGAAGTGGAAATAGAGCATCCCTAAACTTATCTCAATGATCGGACAACGAAAAGAGAGGGTGATGCCTTTAAAGATTGCTCCGTCTCCTTCTTTGATCAAAAACCCTAGAAATTGAGAAAATCTCTCATTTCTTGAAAAAAAAAAAATCTCTTCATTCACTCTGCCTTATCTTGCCCCAACTCCTCAGTTCCAATTTCAAGAGAAGATAAGGAGGAAATTCAACTCCATAAATTTAAAGCAGGTTAACTCCATAAATTTGAAGCAGGTCTCTGTATCGTACAATAATTCTAACTCTTTAATTGTACACAAATTTTTTTTCTTTAAATTATCTTCAAAATTTCTTGTAAGCATCTCTCATCCTTATAAATTTTAGTCGTGAATATCTATTTTAGGGAAATCTAATTGCTAGCCTCTTCTTTTATTCATGGTTCAGCAAATTAGATTTTCGTCCTCGAATAATACTCTATCTCCATACAAAATGCTTTGATGATCCAATCGATAGAGAACTATATCCAAAGTTAGTCATTTGCTTTGTGAAGAGCAACACACTGGTTCATTTGCTTTGTGAAGAGCAATACACCGTTATGAGAGAGAGAGAGAGAGAGAGAGAGAGAGGGGGGGGGGGGGGGGGGGGGGGGTGGCGGAGGGCAAAGAAACCCATATCGATGTATTAAATTGTTTTACTATTTTTTATAAAAATATATTTGTTGTATTTTTTCTCTAGTTTCCTCCTCCAGAAAGTTTCCTTCTCAAAGCCAAATACTGACACATCCCATCGTCACATCAGTCAGTGGCAATAACCGGTAAAGTATTCCGTGCTATGCAGTACTACTCCTAAAAAAAAATAGTTTATGTGTGAATTAGTTAAAATAAAGAGTATTATTAAAAAAAATTTTAAAAAGTAACTAATTAAAATAAATAATTAAAATTTTTAAACATGTTTCAAGTAACTGTTTTAAAGAGTAGTGTGGAAGGTGATAGACTCTTTCTTCCTTTCTTTCTTTGCATTTTTTTTTTGTCACTAGGAATGCACACAGTACTAGACTCATAAATGCGATTTCCTAACACAGTCCAAAAAGGATTAGTGCGGATGAGCGCAACCCGTTTCTGTCTCATTAATTCCGGATTTGTCTGTTACTATCTCTACTCAGATCTGCGCATCAATTTGCCTCCTTTCTTCCTCCCGCCTAACACCCCTCCCTTTCTTTCTCACTCCCCCTACATATGTAATATCGGAGCATCCGTTACTCTGCACTTTTTTGACATTTTCTACAACCATAGAGGGTATTTTTAGGGATGACTTAAGTTGCCTTCTCTTTCTCAACTAAAACATATGGACACATTTCCACTTTTGAGTTCTCACAAACATAAAGAACAGCTCCAAGAAAAGCAGATAGAGAACTCAACAATCATATCTAAAACACTCAAACTAGTGGTCCTAGCTCCTTTCATGGATTCCAAATACATGCTGGTGATCCTTCTCTCTTTACTTTCTTTCGTCCTCCCTTGGACGGGAAATTGTTCAATATACAAACTCCGTGATTCAACCCTCCACCAGAAAGCCATCAACAGAAACAATGTCCACAACAGTCATCAAGGTACTACCAGTACTGCTAGCCTTTCAAGCAACACGGTTTTTGGTGGTGGTACCGGTGTTCTCACTCTCACGTCCTTTGATTTCTACTCCAAAGGCATCCCAGTGCCACCTTCGGGTCCATCGAGGCGCCACAACCAAATAGCCAACAGTCATGGTCCTGCCAGTTCGGTCAAGACCAGTGAGAAAACCTTCCCATGATTCAAGAAATGCAGAGACTATAATTGCATGAATATGAAGTACGTACAAATGAAAGTGTAAGTTTCATATTTCTATATTTCCAATACGGTTGACTGAAAGGATGGAAAAAGGTTACTCAAGGACATGAAGCTTCTAAACTCGGAAAAGATTTGTTATGGGATCTCCCTTGTCTAAAGACCGTAGCGGTATTATACAATTGCCCAGCTGTTTAAAGATTACATCATTCTGTGGCTTGCTCTTACCTTCACTATATGTATGACAGTGAAGGAGCTAGCTAGTAAAATAGTAAGTTGTTGAAGTTTGATTTAAAAACTTAACGACATTTTTCATTTTTTTGTTTATCCACTTCCCCCTAAATAAGTCTTAGACCTGTTTCGAACTTGAGAAGGAAAGGAAAAGAGAAAAGAAAAAAAAAAATTCCTTTCCTGTTTGGGCTTGTAAAGAAAATGAAAGGGGAGAGAGAGAGTTTTTTTTTCCTTTTCCTTTCCCTCTTAGATTGAATCAAATAACGAAAGAAAAAAAAATATTTAACTTTCCCTTCTCTTTCCTTTCGAGAGTTCCAAACAGGCTGTTAGTTGCTTCGGAGTACTGAACTACAATTGCTCTAATAACTGATCTTGTATGACAAAATTGCTTCAACTACCCTTCGACAAAGTTCGGCCATCCTGATCATCTCATTTCCAGTTAAAAAGAAAGCCAACTAGCAAGCCTTGAACTCGGTCCGTCCACCAAAAAGAATGCTTTCCAAGAAGATTTTTAACTTTCTAATTTCATGATATCCTCTTTGACACCGAAATTGAACTCGGTCCCCTTCCATAATTGGTAAAGGAATTTGTCAAATATTTGTTTTCTAAACACTTTAGGCTTAACTATAAGAAAACAATCATCTATATCTATACTATGGTAATGAATAGTGCAATCATCAATATGCTATGCACTGGTGGCACCAAAATGGTAATGAAAGAGTTTATGCCTTGCTTGACTGTTTGACTAAAAAATTAGCGCGATCTATTGGTATGGCAGAAGCACTAGAGACCTTTACTGAAAAAGATTTATGATTTAAGGGTGCTTCGACGACAGCTTAAAAGTTATTAGTCATAAGTTATAAGTCATTTTTAAAAATAGCTTTTTTAAGTAGTTTTTTTTATAAAATTATGTAAAGCCATAAGTGATTTATTTAAGTAAAAGTTAAGTAAACAGCTTATTTGAGTAGTTTTTTTTTTAGGGTGAACCAAACAACTTTTAAAAAATAAGCTATTAGCTAACAAAATAAATTATGTCTAAACACTCCTTAAAATTTAAAACTAAGGCACTGGAGCAAGGGGTTTGAAATAAGTCTATCACTTAGGCCCCAAAAAAAAAAAAGAGAGAGAGAGAAATAAATTTCCAGTTATAATATATAAATCCAAGCTGCAAGTTTTGGCGTCATAGCCAGTTAACGACTTATCTTAATTACTTACAAAATTTCTAAAAAAATACTTTATGACAATTTAATTGCACTTTATACTATTTTTGAAAATATTTGGAGATCCCTTCAATTTTCTAAAAACCCATCATATTTCTTCGTGCGTTGATCATGTTCAAGTTAGTGCATCATGTCCAACATTCATCAGTTACAGTTATTTTACCAATTGAACTCTTAATTTAGCTTTCATTTTCAGAGAGTGCAACTAATCCCACTAAACTTATTGATCTCGTATAACAGTAGTAAAATAAAAGTTAAAAACTAATTATGTCCAGTTTCTAATAATCCAAAACCTTTTAGGTAGTGAGTAATGACAAGGACTGAGCAAAGAAAAGACAAGTAAAATTGCTTTTCCATTCAGCTGTTGGTTTAGTCTAGTGCAAAACAAACTCTAATAATTTCTTTCCTTTCTGATCATTTCCTTTTGACTAAATCAAGTCAGGAAAAAATTGGGAAACCCCCAAAGCCTTTCCTTCTCATTTCCTTTCCTCCTATTTGTATATGTCATACCAAACATGACGCAAGAGTTCAGTAGGTCAACGAAACCGTAAATATGCAACGGGCAAGAGAGAGAGAGAGAGAGAAACTACTAGGAAAATACATTTTAATTACAATGAAAGAGATCAATAAACCAAACCAAACAACACACAAGCAATTTTTTTTTTGTTGGGTAGATAGAGAGAGAGAGAGAGAATCTACTAGGAACATACAAGTTAATTACAACGAAATGGTTGTTGAAGTGTAAACGCAAGCTATTTGGTTTTATCGAAGGTCAAGAAAATAAAGCTGCTTTGATTCTTTGATTCTGTACATATCAATGGTTGACTAAAGATGCCTCAAATGCGAAAAGCAGAACATCGCAGGCTGCGTGATAGACATCAGAAATGAGGAGGTAAGGTTTGCCTTTATGGAATTGCAACCGGGACTCTAGGGGAAGACCAAACACCCTACTGGTTCTAGCAGACTAAGTCATGAGTCATGGTAATGCGAAGGGCCCACATTTGGTTCTTAAAAAAAGAGGTAGATGTTGAGGATGACCCAGCAATTTTGACTGGTTACGGAGCAAGTGGGCAGGATTAATTTGTCGTCCCATCGGATGTAGGGTGTGCATTAGTCTGATTAGGTGAGGTTCACGTTAAACTTAAAATTAAAATTGATTCGAACTTGGTTGATTTTAAATTTTTTGATTTAAAATTGAACTGATTATTCAATAGAATCGAACCAAATTAACTCAACTCGGTTCGGATTGATTTGATTCAATTCTATATCCCGGGTTAGATTGGGTCCAAATCGGGTCAAGACGGGATGGGTCTGCTTTTATATATATTATTTAACTTATTTATTCAAAAAAATAAAATAATAAGATTGATTTTGCATCTTTAATTTTGAAAAAAAAAAAAATGACACACAAATACAAATAAAAAAATATTTAAATACAAATAACAATGATCTAATAGCATATATATACTATATATATATAGACTTTTATAATATATAAAGATAGGGTCTCGACTCGGTTTTTGAGTCGATTCTTAGTTTAGTTTGAGTCTAAAAAATGTAAAATCAAATCGAGCTTATTAATTTGTCAATTTTTAAACTTAGAACCGAACAAAACTCCTCACAGATCCGAATTAATCCAACCCAAAGAGTCCGAATTGATTCGGCTTTTGTTTCTTTTGTGAACTCATAGGTAATGGTAGTAAGGGCCCCTGGTTGGTGAGTGCAATTATAGGGAAAGTCGAATTAGTTGGACCTTCATCTGTTGTTGAACGCCACTAAGCGGGCCAACTATGTGCTCATACTCTACAAGAAAAATATTATATGTAATTTTTTTTATTTTTTTAAATTTTTTAGACATAAAGAAATAAATTTTATATAAATTTATTAATGTGAATTCTATTATTTTATTTTTATAAATAAAAAAATTAAAATAGATATAACAATACTCCACTCTACAATGATATGTCATTGTAGCAAACAATAAAAAATGGGACTCGTGGAGCCTAAAGCCACCAGGTCAGGTCAATTATTGAGTCAATCCGGTCGTGGCAGCCAGGAAATTTACAAATGCGCCATTTTTTACAACTACCCAATAATTAAGTCCACACTTACCCAAAAAAAATAATTAAACCCACAAAAAAAAAAAAAATTGTTGGCCACTCTTACGTTCTGGCCCCAAGGGCCCCATCCCTTCCGGACACTGACACACATAAAAATACCCCACGCTCTATATATATTCCGGCCCCGTGAACCCAGAAGAACATAGAATGACCCAAAGTCCTCCTCCTCCTCCTCCCACTCTCTGCTGCATTTTTTCGGTGATCATCTGATCTTGTCGACTTTCTTAATTAGTCCATGGCACCATCATCCAGTACTTCTTTGGTTATCAGAGTGAGAAGGCAGACACCTGAGCTGGTCACTCCGGCAAAGCTCACACCTCATGAATACAAACTGCTCTCTGACATCGATGACCAAGAAGGTCTTCGGTTTCAGATTCCAGTCATACAGTTTTATCATAACAATCCCTCGATGGGAGGAAGAGACCCTGTGAAGGTCATCCGAGAGGCGATCGCACAGACGCTTGTCTTCTACTACCCGTTCGCCGGTCGGCTGAGGGAAGCCCCTGCCCCTGGCAATCGCAAACTTATGGTAGACTGTACTGGTGAAGGTGTGATGTTCATCGAGGCCGATGCTGATGTTACGCTTGAGCAGTTCGGTGACGCACTTCAACCTCCATTCCCATGCTTGGAGGAGCTCCTTTATGATGTCCCCGGCTCTGGAGGCGTCCTTAACTGCCCTTTGCTGCTTATTCAGGTACTCATCTTTTCCTCCTTCTTCTTCTCTATCCAAGACTCCACCATCAGTACACACTGTCCATACCGCGTGTTTACAAACGGTTAAAGGGACCTAGAAGGGTTAGTTAGGGAGAAAGAAAAGCACCAAAAAAAAAAAAAAATTTAATTAAATTAAACCCCTTTTTTTATTACTTTACATTTTTCCACCAGGAGCAAAATTATAACAAGGAAGATTGATGTAAGGTTGAATTTTCATAAAATTAGAAGAGTACTACATTTCACAAAAAATTATTTTCCCACTCTAAACACAAATGAGTGGATTTTACTTAAATTTATCAATGTGTCCCATAATCTTGTGTCTGAAAAAAGGGATTGAGAATATTTGATAGCATTATTCATAAAAACGCAAGTAGTTTTTCCTAATACTGACCAGTGGTGTTTCGCTGATCACTTCCGAATGACTAGGTGACCCGTCTGAGGTGCGGTGGTTTCATCGTAGCTCTGCGCCTCAATCACACCATGAGCGATGCGCCTGGACTTGTTCAGTTTATGGAGGCTGTAGGTGAAATGGCACGTGGCGCATGTTCCCCGTCGATACAGCCCGTTTGGCAGAGAGAGCTGCTCAGTGCTAGGGACCCACCGCGTGTGACTTGCACGCACCATGAGTACGACGAGGTGGCCGACACCAAGGGGACCATCATCCCACTGGACGACATGGCTCACTGCTCCTTTTTTTTCGGCCCTACCGAGGTCTCCGCACTACGCAAATTCGTCCCTCCACACCTCCGGAAGTGTTCCACGTTTGAGGTGCTTACCGCTTGCCTCTGGCGATGCCGAACTATCGCCCTTCGGCCAGACCCAGAGGAAGAGGTGCGAATTCTTTGCATTGTAAATGCTCGCGGCAAGTTACAACCTCCCCTGCCCAATGGATACTACGGCAACGCCTTCGCATTCCCCGTGGCCATGTCGACGGCTGGGAGGTTGTGCCAGAACCCTTTGGGATATGCACTGGAATTGGTGATGAAGGCTAAAGCTGATGTTACAGAAGAGTATATGAGATCTCTGGCAGACCTTATGGTTATTAGGGGGAGACCCCACTTCACGGTGGTGAGGACCTATCTCGTCTCAGACGTGACCCGCGCCGGGTTTGGGGAGGTGGATTTTGGGTGGGGCAAAGCTGTCTATGGTGGACCAGCTAAGGGCGGGGTTGGGGCCATCCCTGGTGTGGCAAGTTTCTATATACCTTTTACGAACAAGAAGGGTGAGCATGGGATTGTGGTCCCCCTTTGCCTGCCCGGCCCAGCCATGGAAACATTTATTAAGGAGCTTCAAAGCATGCTTAAGTCCGATCAACCGACCAGTACTGGTAAGACATCCATGTTCATCACATCTGCCTTGTGATCGAACCGATCGCAACGAATTCCAAGTGAAGGCTGATGCTATGCAAATTGAAAAGGATAATAATTAAAAACAAAAGTAAGAAAAAAAAGTGATTATGTTATTGCTGTTTTTCTACTTGTCTTGTTTGTAATGTATTAACATATTTGCCTCCTCCTTTCACCTATTGTATAATAGTGCTACATTCATAGTTTTTAGGGTAAAGTATGCTTTGTACCCCTTGTGCTTAATACATGATCTAGTCACCAAATTTATATGACGTGGTTTTATTAAAATATTTTGTAAATATTATTGACTAATCAATTGGAAATTATACATGATCTAGTCAACAAATTATATATGACTTGGCGTAAGTGAAATATTTAACAATATTATTGCCTAATCAATTGGCAATTACAGAATATTCATCTTCATGAATTTACTCTTCACTCATTATTTATATATACACATCTATATATATGTGTGTGTGTCCACCTTCCACCTCCAGCGTTCATGATCAATTGTCCAGCACCTTATCGAAAAACTATCATGATCAGCATCCGCAAAAGGGTTGATTTGGTGGTCAAAACTTGGAATGTGGGGTCTGCTTCCTCCAATATCTCAATTTCAAAATTTTTTTAATGTTATCAACTCTTTGAGATCACCCCAGAGTTTTGGGTTCAATAATTATCCATTTTGTATGGAACAGAGGGATCACACAGGTTCAGAGATTGTGCAAACTAACTTAAACACTCGGTTAGCCAAAAAAAATAAATAATCCATCTACAACAAAGATTACCACTGCCACCATGGCACCATCAGCTCCCACCATTCTCTTTGTCTACCTTCTTCGACTCTTTTTAATTCCTCTCTCTTGTTGCTCCTATATATCTTGATTAATACAATACAAATAAAATTTGTATACAAAATTATACGACTATTTGCAATCATCTTATTTTAAACTAAAGTATCACCATTTCAACACAATTTAAAAAATATAAATTTCACTTCCTTTCGGTAAAGTCTTCTAATAAAATTTTCCATCAAAAATCCTTAATAAACAAGAAATGATCTGATTTTGTCAAAGGAAAGAATTAATTCTCTAATATTGTGTTTGAATCTCGGATTTATAGAGTGAAATGAAAAAGAGTAAAAAATAAAATTACTCTTGTTAGATAGTTGTTACGAAAAAGTGGTGGGTAAAAAAAAATAAAAGATAAATAAGTAAAGAAACCGTATCTTTTAGTTTACCTTTACATTATTGGTATTGACAAATGTCTATTCATTTGTTTTCATTTTTCCAAAAAACAAAACAAGGGTATAGAATTTGGAATATCACATTCTTCTTTTTTTCTCATTACATTTTTATTTTTCACCCATGAAAGACTCATGTTACCCCTATTACCATCTCCGGTGACCTACTTTTTCCAACCACTGTGAACCACTAACCTTTACCGGCAACCTCTCCATCATCATTAAACACTATCGTCTCACAAATTAAACTAGCAACCATGACCACATTTTGCATCATCATCATATAGCAAGCCAACTAGCCATGTTACTTGACACCACCACTATATATCGTCTTCATATTCTGCACCATGACAATATGGGAACTCGAATCCCAAATTCTTCATCTTACTCGAATTCATATATTTATATCACAAATTCAAAGATGATGAAGAAAGATAGACATCATCTATACACATATGTACGATATGTATATGTACTAGTGATTACAGTTATAAAAATAAATAATAAAAAAACGAAAAGGCTGAAGCAGGTCTTTTTATTTGAATCAATGCCTAGATTGTGGCCAAAATCGCATCTCTCTTTTTCTCAACACTAGTTGAAGAGGCCCGTGCAGTTTTAATTTTCTTAGATTATTTGATTTTCCTTCTTAGGCTAATTATAGCATTAACCTTCTCTACTTTCCTCCCATCTCCACAAATATCTTTTGAGGAAATTTATCAAATATGCTCTATTTTGTGTTTGTTTCCTGATTCACTGAATAAGGCTAAAGCTATCAAAATATTTCACATGCCGGAATTTTCTGGTTGGATATCCCCTGCTTTCGTGAGTCAACAGTTTGGAACAAGAGTTTGCCATTGAATTTTGTAGCTGTTATCTAAAATTCTTGTTTCCTTTCAGTTCTTATTAGCTGGAATTCTCAAAACTTCTTACTCTATTACGCTACATGAGAGTCTTTCAATATAAAAAAAAATACCAAACTCTTATTTACAAAATTACTACTATCGCTTCATTCTAATATGATTTTTGTACAAAATTTCCATAAGCATTACATTTTTCTTTTACTTAAAATTAGGAGATTGTTAATTAAGAAGTGGAAAATATGAAAACAAGTCCTGAAAATTAACGAGGAGTGACTAAATTAGGTACCTCGAACTCTCTTAGAAGTGTGTGAAGAGGTGGAGTTAAAAGGAAAGGACAGCTATGAGTACAAAAATGGGATAAGTCTATGAAAATGCTGAATTTGTGCTGCCGTCATGTGATAAGCAAAACTTTGTATGGGCATGCCATGTGTAGGGGTAGAGTTAATAGAATGGAAGCATGAGGTGGGGAACTGATAGTGTAACAGAGCAACAGTGGCAGGAGGTGGAATCAAGGAGGAGACGAAAAGTAACCACAAGAATTTGAAAGGAGGTCGACGAAAACTAAACTAAAATGCCTCTTTCTATATAGTTGGACAAATAGAGCACCTACGTCTTGGTCTTCCCTTTTTTCATTCTAGTTTTAGGCCCGTTGCAAGTGATTTGTTTTTGGTTATTTGGACTAACTGTTTTTGTTCAAAACAATTGGCCATGCATCTTTAAATGTTATTGCAAACATCAACCACAGTGGCTTACAGTGCTAAAGAAAACTTTTCAATCGTTTTTTTTTCTCTTTGCTCATGGTAAACCTTTTTTCTGCAAAAAGGCACTTGGAAGTGTACAATTACTATCATGGTTGCATTATTTTACTTTTTGTGCAATTCAGCTACTATTTATTGACAGTGAAATTATTTTTTTGAACAACTCACTGCTCAATTCGATAATAAATTTATATTTTGTTCTCATCATATAATATATTATCATTCTAAATTACTGCATGATCAAATATTGTTCTCTTCTCACTTTTTCTTAAAAAATTAAAAAAGGAACTAAACTTACAAAACAAAAATGATAAGAATGATGTATCATAATTGGGAGGATGAATTTGAAAACAAAAATGCATAATTGTAAATTGCTAGAAGTATCGGGTCAAAAACTTAATATTCATCTCATAAATTTAACACATAAAATATAGAATGCATGTTACAAT
>CM065390.1:107500-177500 GCA_033060915.1 Euryodendron excelsum
CTTATTCTGTATAGTAGATGATTTGGTGTGTAGAGTACAGCTTATACACGGAAGATCAGATCATCAGTTCTCATGGAATATAAGTTTATCGTTCACAGTCTTATATGGAACTAGACACACCATTAGTAGGACTGTAGCACAAGATTTTAATAGGTTTGTCTTGACTATGAGGAACGGTATAGTTCTATCTCCTTACACTAGTACACTTTGTGTGTATTGAACAGAACCGTGTTGAGGTAATTATTTTTATACTGACTATATAAAATAATTAATACCTCATGATTATTATGAGTGCTTATATTCTTAATTCTAATATAATAAATAAACACATGCATGTAGTATTTATTATTTTGATTCTTAGAAGAGTGAGATTTTTTGTAGGTAAATAAGCTCAGTGAGTTAGATAATACCATTACGTGCATGGTGAATATTAATTATTAATATAATCTACATCCCGGTATAGGGATTGATGATACCCCCTTGAGGAAGTTTATAAGTTTTGATTATGTCAAATCCTGCAGGTGGATTATGAATCCGACATATCAAATAAGTTAAGTGGAATGTCTCAAAGAAATTAAATAAGTCTTTTAAATTTAATTATCAGTAATTTAATTTAATAGACAGGTATCTGTAATCTTAACGTGATGAGATAAATAAGCATTTAATAATATGGAGTTTAAAATATAATTTCTAGTATGACATGGAATGCAATTATAATTCATTAGTGGTATCAATTATAATTTACGTAAATAGAGATTAATTCTAGTTGGATTAGAAATCCTTATTTGCATAGGAAGCCCTAGTTTTGCTGATCCTATGGTCCCTGTTGTAACCTCTATATATACGCACTCTAAGAGCAGGTAAGGTTATACTTTGCTCAAAATTGAGAGATACACATTTTTGTGAGGAACAAAAACCTTAGCAGCTGCGAGCCCACTCTCTCTAGAGCAAGGCGTATACGAGGGATACAACAAAAATTCGAAAGTTGAGTTCGAGCAGTTGATTCGTACTTGTTGCTATTACTTGACTCGTGCTTGTTGCTGATACTTGTTATTCAAAATCAAACCAGAGAGATTTTAAATGTATGATTCTAATCACGTAGATTAGGCTATGCTAATCAGATCAGAATTTTGGTAGTATGCGTATACACTATAACCAGGTTGTGAAAAATTTCGCAATCCCCAGCACCAACTCTTTGTACTAGTACACTTTCTGTATATTGAATAAGACTGTGTTGAGGTAATTGTTTTTATACTGACTATATATAACAATTGATACCTCATGATTATTATGAATGTTTATGCTCTTAATCCTAATATAATAAATAGACACATGCATGTAGTATATATTTTTTTGGTTCACAGAAGAGTGAGATTCTTTGTAAGTCAATAAACTCAGTGAGTTGGACAATAACATTGCGTGTATGGTGAATATTAATTATTGATGGAATCCACGTCCCGGTAAAGGGATTGATGATACCCCCTTGAGAAAACTTATAAGTTTTGATTAAGTCAAACCTTGCAGGTAGATTATGAATCTAACATATCAAATAAGTTAAGTGGAAAGTCTCAAGGAATTAAATAAGTCTATTAAATTTAATTGTCAGTAATTTAATTTAATAGATGGGTATCTGTAATCTTAACATGGAGAGATAAATAAGCATTTAATAATATGGAGCTCGAAATATAATTCCTAATATGACAAGGAGTGCACTTATAATTTATTAATGGTATAAATTATAATTTACGTAAATAGGGATTAATCATGGTTGGATTAGAAATTCTTATTTGCATAGGAAGCCCTAATTATACTAATCATATGTTTCCTGTTGTACCCTCCATATATACACACTCTAAAAGCAACTAGGGTTACACTTGCTCATAATTGAGAGATACACATTTTTGTGAGGAAGACAAATCCTAAAAGTTGTAAGCCCACTCTCTCTAGAGTAAAGCGTATACGAGGGATACAGTATAAGTCTAAAGGTTGAGTTCGAGCAATTAATTCGCGCTTGTTGTTGTTACTTGATTCGTGCTTGTTGCTGTTGTTGGGGACTACGAAATTTCCTATGACCTGGCTATAGTGCATACGTGTAATACCAAAAAATTCTGATCTGATTAGCATAGCCTAATCTACGTTATTAGAATCATACCTTCGAGATCTCTCTGATTTGATTCCGAATAACAAGTAACAGCAATAAGCACGAATCAACTGCTCGAACTCAACCTTCAGACTTCTGTTGTATTTCTCGTATACGCATTGCTCTAGAAAAAGTGGGCTCCTAGCTACTAGAGTTTCTCTTCCTCACAAAAACGTATATCTCTCAATTACAAGCAAGTGTAACTTTAACTGCTCTTAAAGTGCATATATATATAGATACTATAGCATGGACCATAGAATTAATATAACTAAGGCTTCCTATGCAAATAAGAATTCCTAATCCAACCAAGATTAATCTCTATTTACATAAATTATAATTTATACTACTAATGAATTGTAATTGCACTCCCTGTCATACTAGAAATTATATTTTGAGCTCCATATTATTAAATACTTATTTATCTCCTCACGTTAAGATTACAGGTACCCGTCTATTAAATTAAATTACTGACAATTAAATTTAATAAACTTATTTAATTCCTTGAGACCTTCCACTTAACTTATTTGATATGTCGAATTCATAATCCACCTGCAGGGTTTGACATAATCAAACCTTATAAGCTTCCTTAATGGGGTATCATCAATCCCTATACGGGGACATGGATTCCATCAATAATTAATATTCGCCATACACGGAATGTTATTGTCCAACTCACTAAGTTTATTGATCCACAAAGAATCTCACTCTTCCATGAATCAAAACAATAAACACTGCATACACGTGTCTATTTATTATATTATGATTAAGAGTATAAGCACTCATAATAATAATGAGGTATTAATTATTTTATATAGTCAGTATAAAAACAATTACCTTAACACGGTCATGTTCAATACATATAAAGTGTATTAGTGTAAAGAGTTGGAACTATACCATTCCTCATAATCAAGACAGACCTATTAAAATCTTATGCTACAATCCTACTAATGGTGTGTTCAGTTCTATCGAAGACTGTAAACGATAAACTTATATTCCATAAGAATTGATGATCTGATCTTCTATGTGTAAGTTGTACTTTACACACCAAATAATTTACTATATAGAATAAAAGACACACATACATAAGCATTAAATAAATAAAGTAATGCAAACATTGCTCACACAGATTCTCATTGAAATATAATAACTAATTTATTAATAAATACTAAAGCCATTACACAAAGCATGTCTTTTAGTATAAATCCCTAACAGTTGTTACTTGTTATTCGAGATCAAATCAGAGAAATCTCGAAGGTATGATTCTAATCACGTAGATTAGGCTATGCTAATCAAATCAAAATTTTTAATATTATGTGTATGCACTATAAACAGGTTGTGAAAATTTCACAGTGCCCAGCAATTAGCAGTTCAAGATTTAAAACACCCTACAAGTTTGTATCATATTGCACAACCCCATGTACAATTCAAAAGTTACCCACCATAACATCATGACATTTATATATAATGATGTTAGTAGAAAGTATCTCAAGAATGGCAAGGAATTACCTTATAAAAACTTTGCTTTGCACTAGGTTGATTTCCAGTCTTACTCATGCAAAAATCCCGTTGAAGAGATAAGTGTACTCAAATCAACCACCATATGAATGCCGTTAAGATATAAAATAGTAAACTAGACAAATCTAAGCTCATCACAATAATCTTAAGTGCGTAAAATTCCCACAAGCATTCAGATGATACAAATGGTTGTGTATGAAGGTTGTAACACATATGATTATGCTTAATATAATCACTTCATTCACTTGAAGTCTCAAAATTGAACAAAATCTATATACAACCTATTAGATAGGAATATGAACTACTGATAAACATGAAATTTCAATTTATGTTCTAATTGTGGATTGTTTAACATGTAAATTGCTGGAGACTGTAGAATTTTTCACAACCTGGTTATAGTCCATACGCATAACACCAAAAATTTCGATCTGATTACCTAATCTACATGATTAGAATCATATTTTCGATATCTCTCTGGTTTGATCCCAAATAACAAGCAGTAGTAGCAAACACGAATCAATTGCTTGAACTTAACCTTCAGACTTCTGTTGTATCCCTTGTACATATCTTACTTTAGAGAGAGTAGACTCACAACTGCTAGGCCCTCACAAAAATGTGTATCTCTCAATTATGAGCAAGTCTAACCCTAACTGCTCTTGAAGTGCGTATATACAGAGGCTATAGCAGAAACCATAGGAATAGTATAACTAGGGCTTCCTATGCAAATAAGGATTCCTAATCCAACTAGAATTAATCCCTATTTACGTAAATTATAATTTATACTACTAATGAATTATAATTTCAATTCCTATCATACTAAGAATTATATTTTGAGCTTCATATTATTAAATGTTTATTTATCTCCTCACGTTAAGATTACAAATACCTATCTATTAAATTAAATTACTGATAATTAAATTTAATAAACTTAGTTAATTCCGTGAGATCTTCCACTTAACTTATTTGACATGTCGGATTCATAATCCACATGTAGAGTTTGATATAATCAAAACTTATAAGCTTCCTCAAGAGATTACCATCAATCCTTATGCCGGGACGTGAATTTCATCAATAATTAATATTCACTATAAATGTAATGTTATTATCCAACTCACTGAGTTTATTGACTTACAAAGAATCTCACTCTACTGTGAATTAAAATAATACATACCACATGCATGTGTCTATTTATTATAATAAAATTAAAAGTATAAGCACTCATAATAATCATAAGATATTAATTGTTTTATATAGCCAGTATAAAAATAATTACCTCAACACGATCATGTTCAATACACACAAAGTGTATTAGTGCAAGGAGTTCGAACTATACTGTTCCCCATAGTCAAGACAGACTTATTAAAACCTTGTGCTACAATTCTATTGATGGTGTATCTAGTTCCATCTAAGACTGTGAACGATAAGCTTATATTCTATAAGAACCAGTAATCTAATCTTCCGTGTATAAGTCGTACTCTACACACCAAATCATCAACTATATAGAATAAGAGACATATATGCAAAATCATTAAATAAATAACGCAATGCAAACATTGCTTACACAGATTCTTATTAAAATGAAATAACTAATTTATTAATATATACTAAAGCCATTACACAAAGTATGTCTTTTAATATAAATTCCTATAATCATTGTCCCAACACTGTTTTCCAAAGACAATGGAATCGTGCAATATAGAATCTACTATGTGTTCTTTTGTAGTGATAAAAGACACCTCTAAAGAAACACGTGGCCTTCAGTCACTTGTTTCTATAGTTTATATTCATGTCATCCGAGCTTACCAGTGCCAATAGGTATACATACACACATAAGTTGCGCATGACATTATGACCACCCCACATGCTAAATACACAAAACTACTATAAAGAAACCAAAACACAACACACACAAATGTGTTGAAGAATAATCTTATCTAGAATGATTGATACCATATGTAACACAAAAATACTGATCAAGAGCCCTTAACATAACATGCCAAACACACAAGAAATATATTCCCACATAAACAAAGATTTAAACATATTTGTGTTGACAAATAAAGAGAACTAATAGAAATTGCAAGATTTACACTAGGAACATACTAACATTTTTTTTAATAGACTTCTATTCTTAAGATTGTTGGAGATATCAGATCAAAAACATATTATTAATCTCATGAAAATAACACATAAACTATGGAATTCATATTACAATACTTTACAAAATAAAAGTTGAAGAAAACTCATCGACAGAGGTGTGTAGTCACTATTTTTAAAAATAGATCACGCCTTTTTGAGTACGTGGCCCGTGCAAATAGGTTATGGCGGCCTATCCTCTAGGATTCAATTGTTGTTTCCCTACAAGGGTGCACTCCCAAGTGCAGAGATGTAGAAAACAGCTCCTTGATCATCCTGAAATTGAACAAAATCATAATATATTTTGTAAAATATATCTCAATCCAATTACTCCTATACTTTATCACTCATACATATGGAAGTTGAAATGGATGAACAAACTCACACTTCCAAATGCTATTAGCTCACTACAACAAATATCATATATTGCTACGAAATTTTTTGTGACGAAATTAAAGTTGTCACAAAAAGTATACTTATTGTGACAAATATTGATTTCGTCACAATTATTCATGTTAAGAGTTAAACTTGCCACAAAACAATACTTCGTCAAAATAGTTTGTCACAATAAGTCCAAAATTATGACAAAAATAGTTTGTCACGGATGCTATGGCAAGAAGTTCTCGTGTTGACAGGAACAGAAATTGGTGACAAAAGTATTTTGCCTCAATAAATTTGTCATAATAAATTTTTAGTTTTTATAATATTGACAAAAATTATTCTATCACAATAGATTTCATTTATTTCAACAGAACATTTTGTCACAAGAATCTATTTGCAATGATGGGATTAAAATTAGTTACAAAATGCGTTTGTCACTATAAACTTGTTCCAATTAGACCTATTGTGACAAGAAAAACTTTGTCACAATAGGTACACTAACTAGAAGTGCATATGTTGCTACAAAACAATTTTTGTCACAATATATGCATGTATATATTGTGACGAAATTGTGTTTTGCATCAATAAGAAATAATTTGACAATCCATAATCGCGTCAAAATAGTTTGTTCTATATACCAAATAAATATAAAAAAAAAGGTTTGTTCTAGAGTGAGTTAATATTTGTTACAAAGTGAAATGTATTGGATTATGGTGATGAAATATTTTATCACAATGGATACACATTATTGCTACTATTGTGAAACAATGTATTTATATATTTTAATATATCGTATGTACTTAGATTTACGTTATTTAACCCCGAGAGATAGTTAAATGAAGATAGGGACAAACTGTAAACCCAAACGTTCTGAGTTCGAAACTTAATAACTCTCTTAAAGCCAGTTAGCAAGAGATATATGTATTATGAATTTTTTAGTCCTTACGTGAGTGGTCTAGCCTGTCTTTGACTAGATCAAGGAGAAGATTAGTTAAGGTGTACATAAGCTAACCAAATACTCCTAACTACATAATTGAAAAAAAAAAGGATTTATGTTATTTAATTTCATTCTGGGAAAAGAAAACTATTTATCAAAAAAATAATTACAAAATTCTAACACTTGGTTTTTAAGTTATAAACAAATACAACCCACTTTAATTAGCATCATTTAAGTTCAATTTGTGACATAATTTTTTTATTAAAATTGTTTTGGGTTAAATGAGCGGGCTTAGGTCTCTAATTTTTATTTTTGGTGGGCTTGAAATTTAATTTTAGTATAGGCCAAACCCCAACGTAGCCCGACCGTCCCGGCCCTATTGAAACAGGCGTGGGGTGATACTAACCGGGCACGGTTAGATTTGGGGACAAGGTACGCTAACTCGCCCCATCTCAAATCCTTCTAGTTTATACATCTATATATATATATATATATATTTATTTATTTATTTATTTATATATACATATTATATTAAAATACCAATATTATGATTTTTTTCTTTTATGTGATTTTGTCTCTTGCTCTATCCATGATCTGTTTAAAGAAATACTAACATAAACGAAGCAGGGCGAGACAGGAGGAGTCAAGTGTGAGGAGGGTTAAACGGGATAAGGCGGGTATGAGGAAGGGATCATGGTGAGATCGGGATAAGGTAAGGGTCCCAATCCAAACCCGCCCCATTGACATTTTGGATAGCGCTATGGATTGATAGCCCACTAAAAGAATGGAGTAAAAGAAACATAATAACACGAAGACCAACGGTCACAAGATAATAAAATACATTTAATATTTTAGAAACTATATTCTAATTTTATATTTTGAAATATTTAATATAATGTCAACATAAATTTCATTGTAATAAGAATTGTTGTGCCAAACCCTCTAATCTCTCACGGGATGAGCCGGAGGGAAATATCTTTTTCTTTCTTTGTTTTTTTTATAATGAGGGATATAGTTTATACCCAAACAAATTTGTTTTAAAACTTATATATATATATATATGTTTTTAAATTTATTTTTTAAATTTAAATTGTTTCAGAAATGATGTTTTAAAAACAGAACTTCAAACTTTAAACAATCTAAATTTGATAAATAAATTAAAAACTATTTGAAAATTAAAAATAAGTATAGAAACAAACCTGTATTTGCAATAAGCTTAGCATTTTTTTTTGGTTCATTGTCCTCTTCTCCTAGATACTTCTTGCCAGCCTGCTTTTAGTAACAGAGGTAAACCTTTTTGGTTTGAGTTAATCTGGTTTCAACATCCACTTTGTATTTCATCCATTCAGAATAAATGGATTGCTATGGAGGTGCGGCAAGAGTTATCTACTCTTAATAAGCTTAATCTGTTACCTCCTTTCTTAAGGCATTGGAATACTGCAGTTTTCGGTAACATTTTTGCCAAGAAACATCGTTGTCTTGCCCGGCTTCAAGGTATTCAACAAGCTCTTATGAATCGTCCCTCAAAATTTTTGTACGATCTTGAAGTTGCGTTATCCCAGGAATACCATCTATTATTGCGGCACAGAAGCAGATTTTTGGGCTCTTAAATCTTGTATCTCTTGGCCAACTTTTGTCAAATGCGACGATTTTGGCTATTAAAGACTCTGACAACAGTTGGGTGACAGTTTCATCACGGATCCATTCCTAGTCTTGAATACCGACGTAAAATTTGGTCAATTAAAAATAGCCAGATGTCTTATAAAGCTTTAAATTATGACGAATTAAATATTATCATGTGTCTTGTGTGATTTCATCAAAATTTACAAAATTGGGCGAATCAGATACTATCAATTGTTAAAATAATATAATTTTCAAGTTGACAAGTTTAAACTAATCAAATTATGTCACTTGTTAAAGGGCATAATTATCATAAGGATTCTCTCACCCTCAACTATAAATATGAGGTGACTCTTCAAAGAAAAAACACACAAAAAATTTTACCTATAAGCAAGAAAGAGCTCTGCAGATCAAGTATCAAAGTCTTGAAAAATTTTCTCCTTCAATTATCTTCTTCACACAAATTAGAAAAGAATCCGCTATTTGATTTGAAATCAAGCTTACAGCCCTCAAATCAACATTCTTGAACAGAATTTAAAGGAATAATTATTTATTCACAAATCAAGCAAAGTAGAAAAGCTCCATCCGATTGAAGCCTCTAAAATCCCAAAGAACTTCTCATCCAAGTCTTCAATCTCAAGATAATTATTCATGATGAAACCTTATAAATCTCTATTATGCTTGAAACTTAGATATTCAAATTGAAGAGTTCGTTGCAAAGCCTATAAATAATTATCTTCTTCTTCCTCAAGTTAAGTCTCAATAAAAAAATTTTCTACTAAATTATAGAGCACATTGATTTGAAATAAGCTGTCAAGCCTTTAAGTCAATCCAAATTTATAATTTTCTTCTACTAAATTGAAAAATATACAAAACCTCTACATCTTATTCAAAAACAAGTTGTCAAGTACTTGAGTCGATATCATTAAAGAAAAGAATAAGAGGATCAATTTTTTTATCCAAGATACTTCCAAATTTGTACCTATTTTCCTTTAAATCAATAAATTAAATTGTTGCTCTATTTTTTGCTTATTTATTTTACTCTTCTCCTCCAACAGCCGGTCCTTGGACGTTTCTTAGCAGTATTCCTTCGGAAGTAGAGATTTATAACGCTGCATTTTCCTTTCACCCTTCCAAAGCTCCTGGACTGGATGGTTTTCATCCAGCCTTCTTTCAAAAATGATGGAGTTTCTTGTGCGCTGATATTTGTCTTACTGTTCAGAATGCTTTCCGCCAGCAAGTTATTCCAACCGAGCTTAATCATATTTTCATCTTGCTCATTCCTAAAGTTCAGAAGCCGAAAACCATTCGGCAATTCCCGCCAATTAGTCTCTGCAATACTTCGTATAAAATCATTTCAAAAATTCTTGCTGGCTGGCTGCGTAAGGTTTTGATTTTTTTGGTCTCCCCCAATCAAGTCAAATTTGTTCTTGGCCGCCGTACTTCTGATAATATATTATAGCCCAGGAAGTTATGCATACCATTCGTAAGAAAAAAGGGAATGGAGGTCTTATGGCGATCAAGCTTGATTTGGATAAAGCCTACGATAGGCTGTCTTGGAAATTTATTCTCTCCATTCTAGATTTCTAGGGTTTTCCTCCTCCTTTATCAAGTTAGTTATGGCTTGTATGACTTCTGTTTCATATTCTATTCTCTGGAATGGTAAGCCTTTAGAGACCTTTTATGCTTCATACGGTATTCGGTAAGGAGACCCTTTATTCCCGTTTTTGTTTATCCTCTGCATGAACCAACTATCAGATCTGTTATTGCATGCTGAAATGTCCCGCACTCTTCATCCTATTAAAATTGCTAAACAAGGTTTAGGAATTTCCCATCTCTTCGTCGCCGATGATGTTCTTTTATTTTCTCGAGCTACTATTTAGGATGCTCAAGTTTTATGGAAAATTTTGGAAGAGTTTTGTAATCTTTCAGGTCAGGGTGTTAACTTTTAGAAGTCTAGAATATATTCTCTAGAAATACTTCCAAGACTTTGATGCGTGATATTTGCACTCTCTCTGGCCTGGATTATACTAGGGATTTGGGGATGTACTTGGGGTTCCATTGTTAAATGCCCATCCCAAGAAGTAGTAGTTCCAATTTTTATTGGATCGAATTCAGTCTATCCAACTCCCCTTTATTTGAATACCCACCTACGGCTTTGATTGTTATTAGTTATCTGGTTGGAAATGTCATTTTCTTTCCTTTGCTCGTAGGACTATGCCTATTCGGTCTGTTCTGAATTGTATTCCGCAATATGCCATGCAATCTGGTGTTTTACCTAAAGTTGTTTGTTCCTCTATAGACTGCATCTCTTGCACGTTTTTATGGTCTAACTCGAGTACTCATAGCTCTTGGCATGCCATTAACTGAGCGATGGTCACTGCTCCTAAGGTCTCTGGAGGTTTGGGTATTCAGAATTCTCTTTATAATAGTTTAGCTCATAATATGAATTTGCTTTGGTGGCTTTGGATTGAGAGAGAATCTTTCTGGGCTCAAATTTTTAAATCTAAATATTTTTTGAATACTAATATCTAGCATGCTTCTTTAAAATCCCATACCAGTTTTATTTGGAGAAACAGTCTTGTTGCTCGTGATCTTGTGGCCAAGAGATTGGGATGGAATATTTCTACCTCTTCTACAATTTCCTTCTGGCATGATGCATGGCTCCCCTCTGGCAATCTTCGCAGTTCCTTTATTGGTCCTCTTCCTATCCACTGGTTTTATCTGCATGTTTGTGATGTCTCGGCTAATCGCATTTGGAAGTTGGATCAGTTTAGACATATCTTACCTCCTACTATCCTTAGTCAAATTATTGCTATCCCTGTAGCGTGTTTCTCCTCTATCGAAATTGAGTTAGGTTGGAATTCCACATCTGGTACATGTTCTGTTTCAGAGGCTTTTAAATCTATTTATCGTTGTGAACTCGCCTTATCTATTAGTTGGAACTGGATTTGGAAGCTGCCTGTACACCCAAAATTCAGAGTTTCGTTTGGAAATGTTTTCATGATCGGTTACTTGTTCATCTCCCTTGGTTGACGAACTATTTGGAAACCTAGCTCTAGGTTTTTTATCCTCCGACTTCTTCCACCTTCCCATCCGAGATTGGCTCTTATCCAATACAAGAAATCACTCTTATCTTATTCATAATATTCCCTGGTCTGTCTTCTTTTTGTTTACTTTATGGAATATCTGGTTAGCTCGTAATAACAGGATTTTTAATGCCAATCCTACTTTCAGTACTCAAATTATCTTGTCTTGTAGGCAAGCTTTAGAATTCCATCTTTTGGCTATTAAAAGTCTTTATGGAATATCTGGTTAGCTCGTAATAACATGATTTTTTATGCCAATCCTACTTCTTTCAGTACTCAAATTACCTTGTCTTGTAGGCAAGCTTTAGAATTCCATGTTTCGGCTATTAAAAGTCCGGCTCTCTCCTCTCGTATTATGGTTAAATGGATTCCTCCTCCTTTACATACAGTGAAGCTTAATACGAATGGTAGTGCTTTGGGTCAGCCTGGGCTTGCAACTGCTGGGGGTGTGCTGTCTAGCTCGGATGGGTTCTGGCTCATTGGTTTTGGTCTTCAGATTGGCCACACCTTTAGTTTGGTTATTGAATTTTGGGCTATTCGATTTGGCCTCTCTCTCTTTTGGTTTATGATTGCAGAGCTCTCCTTGATCGAACTTGGACGGTGCAGCTGCATCACGAATCCAGGGAAGCAAATCGGGGTAACGAATAAACTAGCTAACCTAGCCCACACTCCATCTCAACCCACTCAATTGTACTGTGCTCCCCCTCCTTGTGTAGTGATGGACTTGGTTTGGGATCAAAGTGGGAGGGCTACCCCTCGTTTTTGTGTAGCCCACTAGTTTTATCATAAATAACATGCTCCCTTGAATTAAAAAAAAAAAAAAACAACAAATTAGCGTATCGATATAGCAATATCCGTTGATAAAGAAAAGGGAGGTTCATCATCGTTCAGTAGCTTCAGTTCTATTTTTCGTAACATAGAAATCGGCAATCACGATGGCCAAAACGGTTCTGATGCGCCCGCATGTCCATGCGTTGGCTTTGTGTGCCTTCCAAGCTCATTTCGTCAGCAGCCGCGCTCTCCTCCCATGTTTTCAACCGACGAAACCCTGCTATCATGTAACCCCACGGCGCTTATTAATGTTGCCGGAGAAAATTTCTGGGACCAAGCGCCCTGGATGCTGTGGTTACGGATCCAAATTGGACAGCCGTCGGAGTCTGACCATCCGAGCAACAACCCAGGTCAACGATTCCGGCTCAATCGACTCCCCCTTGATACAGTCCATGGAGAAGAAGGTTATGGTTTTCTATCTCATAAACTACATAGATAATTGTTTTGCCCATCAAAGAATTGACAAATCATTCTCATAAACCATCTCCTTCATTTTTTAAGCCAGAGAGTCATAAATTCTATGGATAATTAAAATTATTGTGGTTAGGGACCATAGGGTGAGCATATGTGAGTACCCCAGTATACTTGTATACCTTTCAAATGAAAAAGAAAAATGAGAAAAAGTCTGAAAATGAGAAACAAAATTATCTTTGTTCGCTTGGAACGTCCCAAAATTCCATTTTTGATCCTCGTCGACTTGTACATTCTATATACCTAGTGGGTTTGTTTTGCTTAGTTTATCATCATTTTGTACGGCTCGTGGCGATTCCCTGTTGCCTTTCACCTAGTTGTTAAGAGGAAAGCCGGTATTGGTTCATTTTAGAGCTCATTCTTGAAAATTATTAAGTTTTTCAGAGTTATGTGTACTAGAGAATATGATTGGAAGTACTCTTACCATGCAAAAATTCAGTTGGTAAATTATCTGTTACATTTAGATCATATTTGAAGTATCTTTAAGTTTATGAGGTTAGTATATTGGTTATCTTTGCTGTATTATAATATTTGCACAAATCCTAGTTGGTATCACTGCGCTGATGCAATATTAGTGATATAAACTCAGGATATTATTGTAATTTGAAAGTAAAGCAACTACGATTATCTTTAACTCTTTATTGGGGGGTGGGGTGGGGGAACTCATTGGACTGGCTGTTCAGTAGCACGATTGCTGGCCATAACTCATAAAGAATTCTCAGTTTTTACACCTATTTTCCGTTTAATAATGTACATAGTTACTTAAGATTTGAGTAATCTTTCTTCAATTTATCTCACCTTTCCATCATAATTTTTTGTCCTTGATAACTTGCAGCCTTCTAGTTTTTATGGTGAAATTTCATATCTTCCTTGTAGTTCTTTCATAAATTGTTCAAACTTCTTGTGCTGCTTATATTCCTATCAGCGTATTAGATTAATTCAGCAAAACAAAATTGTTACCCTTCACATGGATCAACTTTTTTTTTTTTTTTTTTGTCATGCTGATGAACTTTGGTCATTCCTTATCCTAAACTTCTTGACTCATCGAATTTAGGGAGATGAGAAAGCTTGCCCTACCTATTTGTGGTGGGCTACAAGTTTTATGCTTCTTGTGACTCAACTGAAAGGACTGCTAGGCTTGAGATAGGTTTCTCATGTCAACCCCATACTGGCTGTGTGAACCTTCCAAATGCATTCCTGCCTAACCCGCCATTGCAACACTAATCAAAAAACACAAGCTTTCACTTTCTTGTTAATTTTATTTCCTGATATGTAAAGATATTTTTTATTTTTTTGGTAAGTGTTCTACTTAAAAAAAAAAAAAAAAAGAGAGAGAGGATCAAAACACAATCCTAAATTCTCCAAACATCAATTATTCGTTAAAAACTTTACAAAATCCAAAAATTGACTCAAATATGGATAACAATCACTCGTCAACCAACCATACAAAAGTAATAAAAGTCTATTTTTCAACTTGAATAAAGGCACTTCAATTCGTTGAAATGTCCTTCAGTTGCACTCTCCCCAAATAATCCACGTCAAAGCATGTGGCATCAATATCTATGCCTTCTTTTTGCTCTTTTGAACCAAAAACCCCAACCCACAACAGCAAAAGATCCTTCACTTTTCATGGAAACACCATAGCAACCCTAAATGATGAAGGGTAGGAGTCCATAACTCTCTTTCCATCAAACAATGAGCAAGAAGAGGATTAGCAGATTCACCAGCACCTTAAAAAAACGATTTCACCTCAAACCGCCTGGCTTAGTTCTTATTCAACAAACACTATCTTCAACCCCCTCAAAGAAGTACAGCATCAAGAATTTCCTTTAATTACATAAATTCTCTAACCTCCCAAATTTTCAACTCCTGCCTAAAAGCTATATCCCATGCCACTTGCGAACCTTCTAAAGAAGGTAGTCACTAACTGCTGCTCTTCTATTACCCACCACATGAACAAGAGCTGGAAATGCCTCATTTAACCTCAAATCTCCACACCAAAAGATGATTCCAAAAACTTATCCTCTCCCCACTTCCCACCTCAAAATGAAGTTTTTGGTAATCCTCCCACACAGACTGAATGCCTTTTCACTAACCCTTGCCATAAGACATTGTAACCTCCACCAATGACCAATCTCCCTACTTACTTCCATACTTAGAAACTGACACCCTCCTCTAAAACTTCTCGCTCAAGCAAATTTCCATAACCACTTACCGAGAAGAGCCTCATTAATAATTTCTAGCTTCCAAATCCCCAAGCCTCCTTGGTTTAGCAGAGTACATTCTGTAACCCAATCCAATAAATAATATTTGAACCCCCTCCCATAACCCACTCCAAAGAAAATCACCATACAATTTCTAGTCTTTTAACCAACAAAGACTGAATGGTAAATAAAGACATGAAATAAGTCAAAAGATTATACAACATACTCTTATGAACGTAAGCCTACCCCATTTAACAGACATTGTTGCCTTCCAACCCGCCAAATGCCTTTGAAATCTCTCAACAGTATTATTCCAAACATGTTTTTTTCCTTAAAAGGTGAACCTGACATAACTAGCAAGCAAACTCTCCATTTTACAGCCGATAATTGAAGATACCCTTATAAATTAAACACCTCTCCCACCCACGGGAATCAAAACTGACTTCCTTAAATTTACCTTCAGGTCGGAGATAGTTTCAAAGTACAAAAGCACAAACGGCGAAGTACCTAACTAGCAAGCCCACAAAAAATAATGGTATCATTAGTATTAAACAAGTGTGACACAATCAGTGGAGCACCCTTAACTCTGTCCATCTTACAACCTTCAAGAAGACCACCCTGAACAAATATGTCTAGCATCCTACTCAAATCCTCCATAACCAATATGAAATTATCGGTGAAGTAGGATCCCCTTGCCTTAAACCTCTAGTCATCTTAAAGAAGCTTGTTGGTGATCCACTACCCAATACCGAAAATTTTGATCGCAAAAATAACAAACTGAATCCATTCCCTACATTTCTAACCAAATATCAAGCATATACCAAAAGAATTCCCAATTTACATGATCATAGGCTTTCTCAATTTCCAACTTACAAACCAAACTTGGTTGCCAGTATGTGGTCGGGAATCCAAACTTTCATTCGTCAAAAGCATTGCGTCTCAAATCTATTTGCCCCCAATAGAAGTGTTCTAATAATCCGACACCACTTTAGTGAGCAAGTCCTTCGAACGCTGAGCCAACACCTTAGTTAATAACATGTAAGCACCTCCCAAAAGACTTATATCCTTCAGTCTCCTTTCTTAGGAAAAAGAGCCACAAATGAAGCATTCAGACTTCTCTAAAAACACCAGTCTTAGAAAACAAAGAGAAGATTTTTCCTGTTGATAATTAGATTAAGAGGCGGAAGATTTTTGTGAATTGGTGTTGTCTTTGCAAAAAGAATGGGGAGTCTAATATTTTACTTCATTGCGATTGGACTAGAGAGTTTTGAGCTGTGGCATTGATTTTGTTCTGAATGAGCTGGTTGTTTCGTAAGAGGGTGGCAGAGATAGTACAAACTTGGTGGGGTGCTAGAGTTGGGAAGAGAAGGAATATTTGGCAGCTTGTTGCTTGTTCGTTTTTGTTTGTTTTGGTCAGTTTAGGGCGAAAAGAATAGGAGATGTTTCCAAGGTTCAGTCTAGCCAATGTATAGATTCAAAAGTAATTTCTTGATTATTTTGTATTTGGGTATCAGGGAGGATTAGTCATGGCCTAGGCTAATTTTTAGATTTTTGTCGATACATGAGAAGTGTAAGGAGTATATAGACTTTTTGACGACCCTTTTGCTTATAGATCTTTTTGTATATTGGTTCCATCCCCTTGTTGCTTCTTAATGAAATTTTTTTACTTAGCCAAAAAATATTTGAAGACAACATACCCATAACATCAACTTTGCTACCTCCTAACATTTCTGAAATAAAAAAGAGTCTTGCCATCTAGACCTGGAGCCTTATCACAATTAAGGGACTTAAAAGCCCCCACCAAATCCTCTTCCAAAAAAGGCCTCTAACCAAGAACCATCTTGAGCCTCAATTTGACTGAAGTCCAAAGAAGCACACACACGAACATAACACGGCACAGGCACGTTGACACAACAATTTTTAAATCCGTGATCTCTGCTCCAAAATTGACCTCCGTCTGGCCTGGCTCCCTTCTATGACCATTGGAAAGGAGATCAAGTCACAAGTGGTCCAACGAACTTCTGCTTCACTACTCTTTAGCTCTCCGATGGCCATAACTCTCTTCCTTCCACTCTCTGACTAGTTCGACAATCTCTTGATTACAATACTTCGTAAAAAGGTACACATCACACCCACAACCCTGAGGTCTCCCAAAGTACACTCTACTAGGGAAGAGTGATACTCATTTTATAATGCCTCCCAAAAAGAGCATCACTACTTGCCATGACCAGGATCTATATGGTACAATATTGTCTGCTTTGGGCTTTGGTTCACACGGTTTTAAAACTCGTTGTACCAACTACCAAGTATATGCAAGTGCTTACATACATAGCACTTCTCCTCTCCTTCTCTAGGCGATGTGAGATCTCAAGATATAACCTTGAAGCCAGCCTGCCACTGTCGTAGCCTGCCAAGATCTCGCCCCCGCCCAAGTATCACAATTCACCTCCCTAATAGGCAACGCATCCTTGCGTTGGGCTAGATCCGCACACTTCTGGCTGAGATTGGCTCTGATACAATTTTATCGCTACCCAGAATCCACATGGTATAATATTGTCTCCTTTGGACCTTGGCTTGCATAGCTTTAAAACTCGTTGTACCAAGTAGATGCAAGTGCCTATATACATGGTACTTCCCCTCTCCTTCTTCAGGCGATGTGGGATCTCAACACATAACCTTGGAGTCAGCTTGTCAAGATCTCGGCCCTGCTCACATGCAGCTGCCCGAGTTTCACAATTCACCCCCTTAATAGGCAACACATCCTCGCGTTGAGCTAGATCCACACACTTCTGATTGGGACTGGCTTTGATACTATTCTGTCACGACCCAAAATTCATATGGTACAATATTGTTCGGTTTAAACCTTGGCCCGCGCTACTTTAAAACGCGTTGTACCAAGTAGCTACAAGTACCTACATATATAGCACTTCTCCTTTTCTTCTCCAGACGATGTGGGATCTCGCCAGCCTGCCACTACCGTAGCCTATCAGGATCTTAGCCCCACCCACATGCAGCTGCTCGAGTCTCACACTGCTGTCTCTCAAGGCAATTTTGAGTCCAATAAGCCATCGACCTCTAAGCATTCCGGTCTATGGAATGATCCATCAACCCCGTAGAGGATGGACTTCTAACACAGTAAGGTACTCTTATGGGATTAGTTTGTGGAAAGGTTCTGGGAAGGGTTTTTTTAAAACCAATGTTATTTAATTGGGGACGGTAGTAGGGTAAACTTTTGGCATGATGTATGGTGCAAGAATGTTCTATTATCTGAGGCATTTTCAGATCTATATGCGATTGCCGGAAATAAAAATGTTTTGGTGGCTGATTCTTTGTGGTTTTCAAAAGTGGGGATGGCTTGGGAGTCTACTCTTCTTCAAGGATTTTAGGATTTGGAATTAGATGTAGTAGATGAATTTTTTGATACCTTGTATAGGTGGAGGTGATTTAAAGGGAGGAGGATAGGATAGGCAATAATTGCTAACTTTCTAATGTCCTTATGAGATTGTTCACAGGGCACTAGCAGTCCTTTTCCTTGGAAGCATATTTGGAAATTGGGACCTCGACAAAGATTGCTTTTTTATTATGAATAATTTGCACTCCATCCTTACTGTTGACAATTTAGTAAAAAGGGGTAAATTGTGACCCAACTGGCCTTGTTCGTGTTGAAGAGCGTAGGAATTAGTGGATGATTTTCTTATCCGTTCTGAAGTAGCATGGCGGTTATGACGTTGGTTGTTATCCATTTTTGGAGTTCAACAGGTCATGCTGGAGTTACTTGCGGCTCTTTATGAATCTTGGTACAGATGTTGCAGAGTGAGGATTGTAAAGAAGGCTTGGATGATAGCTCTTATTTGTGTAATGTGGTGCATAGGGAGGGAGTGGAACTGGATTGACAGTTGAGGAGTTGTTTTTGTCCAGTACAGAGACTCGAATAATTATTGATGCATACCTTTTATTTTTGGGCATCTGAACAATTTTGTGAATCATCTTTTGGTATACTGCCAGTGTATAAAGGTGGCGCCCCTTCTGTCATCTTTTTGAATATATTGGTTTTTATTCTTTTGTTGAATCCAAGTTCTTCATGCCATGAAGACCAGCCAAGCCGAACTAAAGCTCCACAATCCGTTCTTCCCGTTCAACCTTTCTCGTCCTGACTTTGCTCCCTTATCAAAAAAATATGTAGGGCTTGTTGAGTTGTTTGAGATGGATATGACTGATAATTGTTTATATTAGTAGAGGAAGTTCTCTGAATGACTAACACATGTTATTAACATTAGAAACAATCCACTTCATGGAATTAGAGGTGTAATTTGATGATTTATAATTCCTTTGCTTTACAGTATTGAACTAGTAATTCTTTGGGTTAACCCCTGTTGAGCAAACCGGAGAAGTGCCGGGATAAGTTCACTGGTTCAGCCATCGGTCAGGTTAACTGAAATTGAACCGTGACATCATAAATATATAAGTAAATAATATATTGTTATAATTCAAAAAATAATTTTTTGGTATAATTTCTTATATTTTTTGATTGCCATAACATTCTAATAAATATTTAATGTATAGACTAATTAACAATTTAACAAGATTAAGTGTACATATATGAGGCTGCTTTATATATATATATATACATTTATTAAGAGAGTAAAGGTATAATAAATTGGAAGAAAACTCAGAAAGGGGTGGTATTTTTTGTATAAAATGTGGGTCCTGTCATATGCTTTAGTTATTGAGAGGAGAGAGTGTGTGAGAAATAGAGGGGGGGACCACTTACCCAAAAGAGAGTTATTACAAGGGACCGCCTACCCAAAAATAGCTGTCAACCATCCTTGGTTTGTACAAAAGCATTTTGAAGATTGAAAAATTTTCTTCTGTGGGGTTAAAAAAACTAAACCAGTGGGTTTCACAGGCGGTTTTAGGTCCGGTTTAGCGGTTGAACCACTGGGTTGATTGCTTTTCTGTAGGTTTTTGTTTAAACAGTTCTAGAAGTCATCTAGGCCGTTTACTGAACCAGTTCTTGGTTTTTCGGTTGAAACGGCCGGTTCGCTCCAGTTTTAAATCACTGATTTAGCGTCTTAAACATTAGGGTGTATTTCAGTTTTGTGTTGATTTCGTCCTTCCTTTCAAGTTGATAGCATGTGTTGCCATGGCTAGTTGTTCTTGTCCTGCTTCATCATGAAGCAGTCATTTCCTCTCTCTCTCTCTCTCTCAAACACACACGTGCACAAATTTTTTTTTTTTGTTGGTTACTTCATTGGGCTTGCAATCATCCATCTAATATTGTTTCTATGTGTTTCCACAGATTAGAGAACATCTAAATGCAGAATCAGTCATTGTGAAGGATGCTTATGGTGATGGTCGGCATGTTAGGTAAGCTCTGCTGTTCACTCTCATACTAACAACAATGCCTATTCATGTCATACTCTTCTTCTTTTTTGTTGTTGATTCTAGTGGCCTATTGGTTGGAACTTCCTTCTTGAAATTGTGAGATTAGAATGTCAGTTTCCAGTAAGAGTTTGTATAACTTAGTTGACTTTTGGAAGAGATTGCATAGTACATTATCCCATTTACCTGAACTAAGCATCATGCCAACCTAAATCTCTCTAAAGAAGCCGAAAGCAGTTAGACCATATAATCAGCGAAGCCAATCTTGTGTTTGTTAAAGTGAAATGATAGTTGAAAATAGACATAATAATCATGATGATTCGCCATGCTCTATTCGCAAAATTGGATTTTTTTAATCACTCTGACATCTTTTATTTGCAAAATTAGATTTTTTTTTCATTACTCTCGCGTCTTTTCCCTCAGCTCAACTCAATCCTACAAGCCTGAGAAAATTTTCAATATGTCTTCTTCATCTATTTCGTCCCTACTTGGTCTACATAATGATTGGTCATCATGTCTTTTCTCACACCTTGAACACATGCTTTTTTTGCTTTCATCTTTTTGTTGTACAAAATTCAACTTGGATCAAATTGCTCTTCTCATTTGGACTATAATGGCATCGTTTTGGGAACGCATTATAGGTGGTGCATAAGGTGAGGAACGGCTGCACTGGTAGTGGTAATAGGCCCATATTACATGGGGTTCAAAGTGGACCTTTGGCCTATAAAATTTACAAAGCGAACTTAAAAGCCCTTTGACAAAATTGTGTTCTTGTATAAAATTTACAGAAGAAAAAGAAGATTCCCCAAACTCTCTTGTAAGTCGAAAAGAAAAACTGCGCAGTAATGGCTTAAATTCTATGTATCGTTATCTCTATAACCTCGATGGCTTGTTGATTCTGCTTCCTCCTTATACAGCACATCAGACACATAGGTGTAACCATCTAAGCCTTGTTTGTCCTCTTCAGTTGGCACCCTCTTTGCTAGTTCTCACGCAATTGAGTACCAAAGCAAACATAACCAAATAAGTGCCCAAAAAATGGGAAATAGCATGCTCCACAAATGTTTCACTACACACAATGAAGCAACAAATGATTTGTTGATGCTTTCACCTTCTAACACGTTACACCACCAAGTAGGATGCATCTTAGCCCTTATTTGAAATTGCCCAGACTAAGAATAGAACCTAGAGCTTCAATCCCAATGAGAAACGACAACTCAGTGGGAACCCCACCTTGCAAATACTTTTCCGCTTCCAAATACTTTTCTGAGGGAAGGGGCTACCTACTCCACTATGAGGAGAGAACCTTGACAAACAATCTCTAGCTGTTAATCCTCTGTATCGTCCTATCCTCCTCCGTCTGTGATTCTCTACACCATATGAAAGTTAACAAAACTTGCCAACAGCCTCTGACTGTGAGTCCTACACCGAACAAATAAAAGAAGGCTCCCGTAGAATTTTGAAGCCAGTTATCCTCAAATAATCCAATACCAAAACCATTCTTGTTCACTACAATATTTATAAATTTGGGCTAACCTAGCCCTTGGAAACTTAATTTTGCCACACATTCATCTCGTCATTCTTATTTTGGCCACACTGATTTTGTGAGTATTTTGTTTCTTAACTATCTAACATTCTGTTCATAAGCATGGTTGAGTTTATAGCTGCATTTTAGAATTTTATTTTCACTCTCATGGGTATTTGTTGACCCCTCAATACACCTCAAGCACTCTTCCAGTTGGTCCATCTTACTTAATCCTCTAAATGCCATCATCTTGAATAATTTTCCTTTCAATCTCATGGGTATTCACCGAGCACTCAATACACTATTAGCACTCCTCTGCTCACACTCTTTCCTAATAATCTTTTTTCAAAGCACTCAATAACCCCATCCTAAACAGAAGTAGCTTTGAAAGAAGAACTAAGAGGGAGACCCAAACAGGCTATAGGAAGCCAGCCCACAATGAACCCCGAATTATAGGCCAAACCTTGAATATCCTATGCGGCTATACCACTCCATTGCGCCCCTTTTGTTTGGCACTAATATACTACACACACACTTTTTCTTTTAAAAAAAAACCATAAATAATTCTTGTCATAGCGAAACCGTAAGTCTTATTCTTTTGTTCCCAAACAATGATCATTCATTAGGCCCCCAACCTTAGAAGGGTTCAAGAACTCCTTTACATCTTGGGAGGTTGACGAAGCTTAAAACCCCAAATCATGCCACTCTACACCCCTCTACCAAATTGAACTTAGAAGCCTCCATCGCATTGGTGAACAAGAAGGGAGAGGGGATCTCCTTGTGTAAGCCCTCTTGCTTTGCTAAAGGATCCCAAAGGAGAACCAGTGATCTATTCAAACCCAAAAGTCTTTGAGAGATCTATTCAAACCTAAAGTCAAATCAAAGTCTAATTTTTTTCCCTATCTCATGCAAACGGTTGCTTTCAACCACACAATTTTTAGTTATATTTTGGTGACCTCACCGTCCTAGCTTAGTTTTAAAGTTTGACTGTATTACAATGGCCAAAATTCATGTCCGCAGTTTTGATTTTTGGATCAAGTCCACTAGGTCATGGCACTGCTTTCGAAACCAAGAAATTGGAAAATGTGTCAAAAGGGGTTACAACTTCTCACTATGTTTGAAGAGGACTATCATAATAATAACACCTCAACCTGACCGAATAAACAGAAAAGATCCAACAAAGTGAGTAGAGACAGGATCGAGCCACCCATCAGGTCCTGTTCTTCATCTGATTGTTTTTTTGGGTTATAAATCATTAGAATGGTAGTCTCTAGAAGTGTCAACAAGCAAAATAAAAAACATAGAAAAGAAAGAAAATTTAAAAATGAAATTATTGTAAGAATGCCATTATGGTTTAA
Organism: Euryodendron excelsum; assembly: GCA_033060915.1. NCBI lineage: Eukaryota > Viridiplantae > Streptophyta > Magnoliopsida > Ericales > Pentaphylacaceae > Euryodendron > Euryodendron excelsum. Next base: position 131,090 of record CM065390.1, read on the forward strand.
AGTAAGTACAACAGTAGTGCTAGTACCCTTATCATGAAGTGAAATAGTTGGGTGGGGCATCGTGTTTTGAAAGTTGGGGATACTGCTGGAGTTACTTTGCTTGAGGAAGCAGTAGAGCATGCAATCCCTGTGTTGGTGCATGTTGTGTGTGGTTGTGTGTGGGTGGTCAGTGTGGGCTAAATTGGTACACTGGTGGGTATAAGTAACCATCGTTGTAGATTATCATATGATGAAACACCATATGACTTCTAACAGAAGTCCTTCCCAAAACAGCACATTGACCAGAAGTGTGGGTTTTAGAGGGCTATACATGTGTTTATGTCACAGAAGAGTTTCATTGATGTGAGATAACGATCTTCATGTCTGGGATAAAAGCCTATAAAAGCAGATAATTGCTTAACCAGGACCTTTAATTATCTACCCTGCTCCTCCAACCAACAAAGGTGGGGAAAAAAGTGACTACTGCTTTACTTGTATATTTTGGCATGAGAGGTTTTCCCCCCACCACCCCCGGGGGCCAGTTCTTCTCTCTCCTTCTTTGCCATTGATTAAAAGCATGTTAAATCATGCAGTTAGGAGTTAGATAAAGACCTCAAAGATGCAATTCCATGTTGAGGAGGACTTGCGAAGTCTGTGGAGTTGCCGCGTTTGATAGTTGGCCATTATTATGCGTCTGCTGATTCTGCTTCAGTATATTCTTTTGCGAACTATGATATTGAATTGGAAAAATTTGCTGGAATGTGTTTAACTTAATTATATATTCATATGCTTCCTTATCAAATATATATGTATATATATGTGTGTGCATGTATATGCATATGTTGTTTTGTTCCTGTGTATTAGTTGCTTCAATCAAAGTATTGCTAAAAGTATACTTACCAACTGCCGTGGGATTGTACTGTCATGCTTGCCATCCACGATATCAGATATGAAATCCATTACCGCTTTTTTCTTCAGGTCACCTTTCCTAGTGACCTAATGTTGCTCGCTTTTATGGCTTCATTTATGTGTGTAAAAAACTGTGCCCATGTAGAATGCAGATCGACTTGGCTTTCATTTTTTAATTCAACTATGTGTTTGCAGCATTGATGTTATTTCCTCAGCTTTTGAAGGACAATCTGCTGTGAGTAGGCAGAGGATGGTATACAAAGCCATATGGGAGGAACTCCAGAATATTGTGCATGCAGTTGACCAGATGACTACCAGGACCCCTGTGGAAGCTGCGGCCAAAAAGTGATTAAACATAATTAAAGATAAATAAGCAAGACTAAAGCTTCTCTTAATGAATTCCCTTGCTATTTGTCTCGTGAATTAGGACCTGTACAACGTGCCCACCTTTTCTCTCTGCCTACTTTGTTCATCTGAAGACTGAAGTCTTGGTGGAATTAGTTTTTTTAAATATTGTTTTTATCTAATATAATAAACTCATTTTTACCAGCCAACTTGAGTGAAGGTGGATATTGCATATCTTTTCTGTACAATTTTATTTGAATGTTTGTGGTAACGTCTTTTGGTATTGAGTATAGACTTTAAGACGAATACTTTTATTATTTTAAAACTTCAACTGGGGTGTCTTTGGAACGGGCATTTGGGGGAATGGTTTTGTTTACGGTAAATTACACTGACTACCCCTGAGGTTTTACAAAATGAAGGAATCACTTCTGACATACTGGCAATTACACTGCACAGCTCTACTTTTGAAACAATGCAACAGATTCCCCCTTACTGTTGCACTGCCGTTAACTGATGTGAGTTGGGTTTGCCAACGTCAGAAATAAAGCAAACAAGATGCCTAAATTACCCTTGAAAGACATAAACTGTCTTATATAACCTTACACCCTATTTGCAAAGTTACAAAACTAACCCTCATTACATTTACACAACTAACCCTTAAACACCCATCAAATGGGTCGGGAGAACATGCACCAGAAATGCAAGTCATTGTATTTCATGTCATTTACATTTCATTTCTATGAATATTGCTGCAAAGAGATTATTTTGCATAGAGGAACCAAAGGGTAGAGAGAGAGAGAGAGAGAGAGAGAGGGGTAACTTGAGATAGAGAGGAAGGGGGGTTTCTCAGTTGGTGAAGCAAATCGCAAATCACAAACCCACTTGAAAGGAAACTGGTACACTTTTAAATAATTTTGCTATTCTTATCTACTTACTTTCTCTACCAAATAAGGATACTCTGTATTTTATCAACCATTTTGTAACAAAGAGTAGAGAAAGAGAGAGGTAACTTGAGATAGAGAGGAAGGGGGGTTTCTTAGTTGGTGAAGCAAATCGCAAATTGCAAACCCACTTGGAAGGAAACTGGTACGTTTCTAAATAATTTTGCTATTCTTGTCTACTTACTTTCTATACCAAATAAGTGTACTATATATTTTATCAACCATTTTGTGTTCATATAAATATTTTTCTATTATTCTCTAGAGTGGTACTGAAAACTTGTCCTAAAATAGTTAACAACTTGTCAAATGGAACCATTGTTGGGTTCTCCTTCCGGTACTGAGGGAATTGTGTTTCGCAACAAGAAATGCTATTGTGGGAAGAGGGATATAGTAAAAATATCTGAGTCTACAAAAAAACCTAGGAAAGTTGTATTTTAATTGCTTTGATTGGGTATGCAAGTTCTTCAAATGGTGGAGAGCTCCTAAAGCAGAAAGCGGAAGTGACCAAAATGAACTAAGGGAGGATGTGAAGGCATGGTACTCCATGGCCAAGAGTATGTTATTTGGTAGCCTTGTGCTCTTTTGTCTTGCTGGGGTGATCTTATTTTTGGCATTGTTAATTAAGTAGCACCAGCATGGGTAAGTGTATCTTGTGTGGGCAAAGTTTTTTGTTTTTGGAATTGGCAGTGTTGCTTTGCTGATGGATGTATTGGACAATGGATATATGGACTAGATGAATGCTTTTGAATGACATAAATGCAAGTATTACCTTAGTAGAGCTGGAGTAAATTAATGCTTTAGAATTAAATTCTTGCAGTCCATTAACTGCTTGCTTTTGGAATACTTTTATGCAATGCTAATGTTTAAACAAATGCAATCCCAACGTTCCATTTTTTATACAATGGCTTAATCATAATGTTTTAATCACAATAATAAAGAAATGATAATGTCCCAACAAGCATAGTGGTATCCAAAATAAAAAGCACAACAATTACACAAGTAACACAACAATTATACCAAAAAATTTCTAGTCCTTCTCATTGCAATAGTAATGTTCGTGATATTAGTTGCCACTGGTAACCTAAGGGGGCTATCAACTTTAACTACCAAGTGGCATAATTCCCACATATACCTTGTATTCTCTACATTAGTATTCACCCAAGTGACTTTCACAAAATATAACCTAACTTAGTGAGCTATACAGTTATGCCCACCTGCATCCAAAAAATAGTGGGTGAGCTTATATCCAAGTGATTGTCCCATATACACCCATATACAAACTAAATATTCAAGTTTGTCCTATAATTACATTCATCCACACAAAAAAAAAGTCCCATTCTTCATAACCTAACAACTTCAGGTCCATCCAAAACCTCCCAAAAAGTAAGCCCAGATGCAGCTTCAGATCCTTGTACCAACAGTGGGGAACAACCCCTGAGATCCATCAATAACTTGGCTTCCATCAATTCCCTACAAAGTATGAGCAATCACAGCTAGTTAATTTGCATTATGAAATTGCGCTAAGCTTTTAAAATAACAAATGCATAAATTGGTGTATTTTTAACACTTGCACTATTTCTAGGTGTGATTCTACTCATGGCTCTGCCTATTTCTCTAGCCCTTCCTCTTCCTTGGGGTTCAGTAGTACCTCTGCATTCACCTCTACCTTCACCCCTGCTTTCACTTCTTGTTGTACCGCTAACTTTAGCTTTGCCTTCACCCCTGCTTACACCTCTGCCTTTACCCTTTCCTGCACCTCTACCTTCACCCCTACCTGTACCTCTGCCTTTCCCTTTAGTTTTAATTGGTGCATATTGGCAAGTTCGCTGGTTGTGTCCAAGCTGTTTGCAGTTACGACATCTTATAGTGCAAGATCTTCTCATATCACTAGTGGTTGCAGGTGCTTCATCAGATTCCTTTTTTCTATTTTTCCTTGGTCTCCAAAGTTGCCTTCTAAGAAGAGGAGCCTACATAGGTTCACCTAGGGCTTCAGGCCACAAAGACTCATCATGTATGGGGTGTATCATATCCCTATAAGCCTTCAAATAGGCAGTCTTAAAATAATATAGATCACAATAGTCCTCAATATTCCTCCTCCCTGCCATAATGCAAGCAGCTGCTTGCTTACATGGCACCCCACTAATATCCCAAACTCTGCAACAACATGTCTTACTTGCTAGATTAACAATGTTCTTTTTACCTTTATCCATCACCTCATATGACTCAGCCCCTCCATATGTTATCCTACACAACCTAGCCTAATACATGACTTTATCTAACCTTTTCTTACATGATGGTGATATTCTATTTGGCCATAAGGACCCTTTCTCATACCTCTTATGCAGCATTTTCATCAACTTCACCCTAATATAATCAATTAAGGTCACAATTGGTTTGGCCCTCAAATGCTTAATCCAATTATTGAATGACTCAGCACGGTTATTAGTGACATGGTCACACTTAACCATAGGGTCATACTTATGCCTTGCCCACTGTTGTATTGGAATATTTCTCAACCAAGCCATGACATCACTAGAAACCACCTCAATTTCACTCATCACATGGTTAAAATCAATCTCAGTGTATGCCCTCACAGCGTGCCAGAATTGCCTCCTTAATTTGAAACCAGGATGTGCTGATTTGAAGTTGTTAAACATATACCTTGCACATTTCCTATGATGGGCTTCAGGAATTACTTGTTGCAAAGCTGTATCTATACCCTATTAGAAAAGAAAAGGAGACATAAGATACAATTTAATAAGAAATTACTTCAATATGAATCATATTTATTGTGTAAATATTATATCTTTTGCCCATCAGACATGAATGTCCATGGTTTATTATGGCAGGTGTCACCAATGAAAGCATAAAGAAGATATAAGAAGAAAACCCAGCTATCTTTGCCTTCAGATTCAACAATAGTGATTGCAATTAGGAATAGCCCATCATCCCCATCCAACCCAATAGTTGACAAAAGAATGCCCCCAAATGGACCCTTAAGATGACAGCCATCTAACCCTATAAAGGGTCTGGATCCCTCCTTGAAGCCAGATTTCATTGCTACAAAGGATACAAAAACCCTCTTGAATGTAGGCAGGTCCATATTAGGGAGAATCCTTTCCCTTTCTATCTTAATGAAGCTGCTAGGGTTAGTATTTCTAACTTCAACTGCATATTTGGGAAGCATAGCATATGAGTTGGCATGACTACCCTCAATCAAATCTAAGGCCTTCCTTTTCCCTCTGTATATTTGCATCCTACCCACCTCAACACCATATTTGTCTAACAAATCATTGAATATTGCATCCAATTTCATCTCAGGGTCACTTTTCAATTGTTTAGCATGCTTCTTGGCAATCCAAGCTGAATTAGCCTCTACATTTTTTTGCACTTTAACACATGCATGTTGGTCATACAATGTCTTCATCTTAAAGGTCATACCATCTGGGAGAGGTGAAGCATGAATCCTCCAGTGGCATTGGACTGAACCACAGTGGGCTGTCACCCTACATTTCTTATTCTTGTCCCTTACCAGTACAAACCCTTTCTCAATGGCATAATCTCTTGAACTGACCTAAAATGATGGACATCCTCAAATAGCATACCCTTCTCAAGTTTGATTTGCTGGCCTTCCTTATGCTCAAACATTTTCCCTTTCATATATTTATCAACAGTTTCAGTTTGTACATGAGGAACATCCTCACCACTAGAATAGGCACCACCTTCATCATCAGAATGGTAGTCTGATAGGCTACCACTTCCCTCACCATCACTTTCATTATACTCCGAGTCCTCACCAGTGTCAATTGAATCATCATCATTTTTTCTATATAGCCAATCTTCATCCTCTGAATCACTAATAGGAAATACTTCATCTTCCTCATCAAACCCCTCAACATCATGATCACTTGCAACTTTATTTATTTGTTCCCAATTCATATCAACATACTCATCTACCACTTCCCTATAATATTTAATAGAGCTAGAACCCCTACCAAATCCACTTCCAGATCCCATTTTCTTTTCTTGAAAGGCAGCATCCAAACCACTAGAACCCAAATTAGTAGGAGCCAAGCCAGTACTACCAATTTGACTATTTATGGGATTACCAACATTTTCTGTTTCAAAATATAGATCGATGAATGCACTGTTTTTTGGCAGACTGAACATATATAGAACATCTTGATCTGAAGCAACTGAAGCAACCTTCATCCTCTCAGTTGAACAAGGAAGCTGACAATACATATCTAATGCAGACCCCCTACTTGCAGGCACATCACTCATCACTAATTCACATGATTCATACAATAAATCCATATAGTTTATAACATTTGGATCTACATTGTATATCCTACCAGTTTTTCCACCATGATGCACCCTGAGTTCATATTAATTTGTATCCATAATTACCTGAAAGCATATGAAAAATAATGTCCCTAATGTCCATAACTAACAATTAAAGATTTTACATTACATTGCAACCCAGATAATAATAAAGCAAATAAATAAATAAAAAGTCGATACTTTAATCATCAAATTTGTTTTAGGGTATTTCATTTCATGGTAATTCAGACAATAATATACTTAGATAATCATAAAAAATTACAAAAAAGAACATTACATTTGAAGCCAAACCATTATACAACAAATAAAGCCTAAAAATAGTACCCTAACTTGCACCATAAAGTAAAATCTCCACTTTTCACAACTCAGAAATTTACATTGGGTCGTTACTTGGACAATATTAAAGCAAAAAAAAATCATATTCTATCATAAATAAGGGAACAAACAGTGCCATTTTTCATCATGAAAATATATCATAACAAAATCATTTTTCTTTACAAAAAAAATGTTAGATCTATGAAAAACTTGAGATCTACAAAAAACTATAACACATTCATACAACCATATACCTTTTCCTTCAGTAGAAAACTTCAACCTTGTACAATCGTGGCTTCATAAATGCACGACATGCTCGTCTCTTCACATAATATACGTTTGATTTAGGGTTTTACGAAACCAACACCTATCTCTCTAGGTATTCTATTATTCTTAGTCTCTTCCTAACTCTTTCTCTCCCTATATGTCAGTTCTCTAACTCTTTCTTGATGAATGGCCCATACTTGACCAAATAAAGAGACAGAAGTCTCTGGAATACCATAAAGGCTTTTGGGACTTTCTATTTATTTTGATTTGACCACCAAATATCTGCCTTTTATGTAATAAAATAATACAACAAACAATAAAGGGCAGGATTGGAATTTTACCTAAAAAACTAATGCCATCTTAACGCCATCCAACGACAAACACTGACAAGGGTGTGCAGTGTAATTGTCAGTATGTCAGGAGTGGTTTCCTCCATTTTGTGAAACCACAAGGGTGGTCAGTGTAGTTTACCCTTTTGTTTATTGTTAAATTACCATCTTCATCACAGAACACTTAGTAAGCCAAGATAAAAACAAAAAATTTATCACTTGTAAATAATGTGATTGAAATCTGCCAGTGTGCAGTTGTGATGCAGTAATAATTAGGTAAATTGAGATCAAATTCACAGAAAACGGTTAATAAAATATGTAAAGTTAGAGTTGGAAATTCATTCACGGTAAAAGATAAATTCACCCCCAGTAAAAGATAAATTCACTCACGGTAAAAGATTAGATACTCACTAAGTCACGCTAAACACTGTAGTGTTACAATGACTTCAGTTGGAATCTAAGCCTACTGGTTTGAATTTCACCTAGAAGTATACCGATGAGAATTGGACAATTGGAGCAGAAAATAGTAACCAAAATAAAATTGATGTTTTTGGGAGATTTCATGATTGTTGTAAAATTAGACTTTAAATAAAATTTATTGTAATGGTCTTGGATCCAATAGATCTGATCACTTGATTCACCTGAAATTTCAACGAAGGTTTTATAACTCAAATTATTGGTTTTGTTTTGAGCCTTTGATTCAAAAGATTTAGCTTTTAGAACATAAATTTTATAATAATTCAATCTAGAATAATAAAATTAAAGCCATGAATTCATACCATCGATTTGTGCAATAACTATACCAAACTAAAATTTGTGCATAGAAATCACCAAACTTAGTCAAGAATCTAAGTTTTCTTAAATATCTAGAATTTAATTACCAAGAATTGAAAGATTTTAAATATAAAACAATGAAAACTCAATTACCTCTATTGATATTCCAAGATCTTTAGATGTTCATTACAATTGACTCCAAGAATTAAACTAGCTACTCATAGTATTACAAATACTCGACATGAAAAAAAAAACTTCATAAATAAAAGAATTTATTACAACAAGAATAACAGGAAGGAAAAAAAAAACTAAAAAATTAACTGGCTGACTAACTAAATGAAAGAGAGAGTTTTCAGCCAGCTCTCTAACTCTCTGCCTTTTTTTTTTTTCCCTCTTCTTTCCTGGCTTTCCTCCCGGATGGCTCTTTTTATAGGCAAAGAAGGACTCCATTCTTCTCCACCATTCTTTCTTTCTTTTCTTTTCTTTTTTGTTTACTTCCTACTTAACTTGTTGGCAGCCTATGTGGTTCTTGTTGGCACACTTGCACACCAATAATACACATATACATATACATATATATATATATATAACCTGCACACAATACATATATATAATAAGATATAATAATATATCTATATATAAATATGTATTGTGTTGTAATATACATAATATACATCACCTTACTTTATTTTGCTTAATTTTATCTTCAAATCTGTTAGAGGCGTGTAAGATATGAAAAATATAAAATTTATATAAAAAAATGATAAATAACACACAAATAATAACTAACAATAACTAGTAATTAAGGACTCTAATTGTAATATTTTAGAGTGCAATCACACTCCCCAACTAAACTTTTGTTAGTCCCTAGCAAAACAAGTAAGCATATTTAAAAAGATAAAAAAAAAAATGTTCCACTTTCGTAGGAACCACGAGTGCATTTAGCATATGCACCAAGCCTTTCGTAGGAATCACTGAGGGTTTTTAGTGATGATACCTACAAATATCAAAATGTAACCTACAAGTGAGGATAATGAGGACAAAGTAAAACATGTATTAAATGCAAGTATATTCTGTATATCTTACTCGTTAATACACAAGCAAGATGATGTCTTAAAACAACATATAAGAGGCTTGTGTGTGTCTAATTATTATCTGATAGGAAAAGTATTACAACATTAAAACACAGATACATCCTTTAAGTTTTGATTCAACCTCACTGGATATTCTCTCAAAAGTAAGAAAGAATATAGGAATCTCACACTAGTTGTTCTTGCAAAATAGTAAATATAATATAAAATCAAAAGAGACAACCATAAAGAAATGACGTGAATATAGAAAGTGAGAGACGACTTGACATAACTCCATGAAAAAATACTTAATGTTAAAACTACAAAAGCAATTGAAATGTGAATTCTTTAATGAGTGAATGAACAAGTAATGTGCACTTCAAATCATCGAAGGCTTTATTCAGGTTGTAACTTGCCCATGAAGTTTAAGGTATGGAGAAAGAAAGCATAAAATGCTCAAAACATGTATGATCAAGATATGAATTAATCAATGAATACATACCTTCAATTTTCCTATTTCAGTTGATTGGATTTGATATTTTTTTTTTCAACAACCAACCTCTTATTTCTTTATTTTTCTTCATACTTCCCTTTCTCCTTTGTTTTTTTTTTCTTTCCTTCATTGCTAAAATTTTACATAGCAAATAGATTATCTCCTTTTTCAATTCAACTTGCACCAGTGAAGATACTTGTATTTTCGTATTTAGGGACAAAACTTTAGCAATGATATATGTAGCAAGAGACAAAGAAATAGGCTTAAAGATGGTTCTAAGGGAATTATTTCAACAACAAAAATTTGTAGCTCAAAAGATCAAAGATGACCTCGATTCATTTTTTAAAGTATACAACAGCTCAAGATTATAAGAATTCAACATATTCAATTACCATAGCAATTCAAACAATTGAGTCTAATACAAGTATAATGGAGTTATTGAAAGAGTGATGTAGAAGAAATTCATCAAGAGTTATTATAAAACCTCCGAAAGGCGTAACTGGCTTTAAATCTCACTTGGTGAATAATCTCCACTTTTGTACGGATGAAACTATACAACATGTAAAAATATTAAACTTATCATGATGTGATAATGAATGATGTAAGATAGCCTTTGTCGATGTGTTAAGATAAAATCTTGCAATTGTATTAAAAAGAAAGGATAAAACAAAAATTATACTAAGGTGAATGAAAATATGTTTCAACAAATCTCCAAAATTTACACTGGCATTTCACATAAAACTGTACAAAATGATAAAAGATACACAAACCTCTTTTGTAGATCTCAAGTGCATTCAAATTGTACACTTCTCGACCATGCGCATGTTTTTGTTTTTGTTTTTGTTTTTTTTTTTTTTGAAAAATAAAATACATCTGCAAAATAAATATTAGTCATATTTACAAATAAAGATAAACACGCAAATAAAATACTTAAACATAACACACCCTAAGAAGAATAATCATTACAAAGTCGAGCTAGACTTTTGACATTAAAATCAAGATAGACCTCCGTTCTGGTGATTCCAAGGTGTCTTAATGTCTCAGCATTTATTTGCTCTTTAATAATATCTAGGTAAACCATCTTATTCCTTGACATTAGTCGGTTACTCCCTTTGCAATTTTTATTCACACACGTGTGTCTAGCACAACGGTGACACTTATTCAGTCTCTTTGCTCTTCTCTTTCTGACTAGAGTACTGCTACCAGTAAGAGGTTGAAATTGTTCCTCTTGGAGCTCAACTCTCCTCACCATCTTTGCACGACGAATTATCTCGCCCCTGATACCAAATGAAAATATCTAGAAACTGCAACATGCAAATGAGAGCACTCGACCATCTATATGAGAAGACATAACACTATCCAGTTCTTTAACGTCTGCTGGTCACAAAGACAAAACAATTAAAAATAATAACACAAATATCAAAAAAACGAATGTGTCCCCTCCCTCCCAACCAGATAACAGCCACGATCGCGAGCAAAAATGAAAAGGAAAAGGTGGGAGACAAACACGGGTGGGAAGAAATGTCCCTTCCCTCCAACTAAAGATAAACTAGCTACCAAACCAAATAAATAGACTAAACTAACTATACAAACTGATTAAGTGTCGCTTCTACTCAAGCAATGGTGGATCCAAAAGATCCACACTTTCAATCAAACTTACAAAGTACTCCAAGAAAGGCTTCAGTCTTTGCCCATTGACTTTAAAAATATTTCCATTGCTGGAATTCTCAATCTCTACTACTCCATGCGGCGACACATCTCTTACCTGATAAGGTGACCACTTACTCTTTAATTTTTCCAAAAATGAGTGTAACCGAGAATTGTAAAGTAATACTTTTTGACCGACATGAAAAACATTACGAAGGATGTGTTGGCCATGGAATGTTTTCATCTTGGCATTAGAGATCTTTGCATTCTCATAGGTATCATTTCGGAGTTCCTCAAATTCATTAAGTTGTAGCTTCCTAGTTTGGCCAGCCGCATCTATGTTCTAATTAAATTGGCGGATGGCCCAATAGGTTTTGTGCTCAATTTCTACCGGAAGGTGACATGATTTTCCATACACAAGTTTGTAAGGAGAAACACCTAACACAGTTTTGTTAGCAGATCTATAAGCCTAGAGTGTATCCACTAACCTTAAGGACCAGTCCTTACGGTTAGGATTAACATTTTTATCAAGAATGTGCTTAATCTCCCGGTTAGCTAACTCAACTTGGCCATTAGGTGCACTAATCTTGTGAATGATCTCATACTTTCGCATTAACATTCCAACGGGTTTATTAGAAAAGTGAGTGTCACCATCACTAATGACAACACGAGGCATAACAAAGCAAGAAAAAATATTCTCCTTTAAGAACTTAATCACAATACGGTGATCATTAATACGAGAAGTAACGGCCTCTACCCATTTAGACACATAATCAATGGCCATAAGAATGTAAAGGAAGCCAAACAAACAAGGGAATAGTCCCATGAAATCAATACCCCAACAATCAAATATCTCAAAAGTAAAAATGGGATTGTGAGGCATCATGTGCCTTCTAGTCAGACTTCCTAATCGTTGACACCTATCACAGAATTTGCAAAAAGTGTGAACATCACGAAACATGGTGGGCCAATATAAGCCAGATTGTAAAATCTTTGTAACCGTCTTTTTTGAACTAAAGTGACTACCACAAGCATAGGAGTGACAGAACTTCATGACAAAATGAAACTCATTGTCGGGGATACACCGAAGAATTATCTGATCAGGACAATAATTGAATAAGTACGGATCATCCCAGAAGAAATACCTTACATTTCTAAAGAATTTTCGTTTATCTAAGTAAGACCAATGTGACGGTATCTTGCCACTAGCCAAAAAGTTGGCCATATCAGCGAACCATGGAACAGTTATTTGAGAAAGTGCTTGGATTTGAAAAAGGTGCTCATTCGGAAAATACTCATTGATAGGGAAAGTAACTTTGGCTTCCCCATCAGTAGGGAGCCGTGACAAGTGGTCAACAACTATATTTTCTACCATTTTCTTGTCTCGAATTTCAATGTGAAACTCTTATAACAAAATAATCCAACAGCTGAGGCGTGGTTTTGCATCAGGCTTGGTGAGTAAGTACTTTAGTGTAGAATGATTAATGTATATGATGACTAATGACCCTACCAAGTATGACCGAAATTTATCTAATGCAAACACGACTACAATGAGTTCCTTTTCGGTTGTGGTATAGTTCATTTGGGCTTCATTTAAGGTTTTGCTTGCATAATAGATAACATAGGGTTTCTTGTCCACTCTCTACCCCAAAACTGCTCCTACAGCATAATCACTAGTATCACACATTAACTTGAAAGGTAAAGACCAATTGGGTGACCGGATGATAGGTGCAGTTGTCAACAACCCTTTAAGCTTATCGAAAGCTTATTAGCATTCAGACGTCCATTCAAATGAAACGTCTTTTGACAATAAATGGCACATTAAACGAGAGATGGCACTAAATCCTGCTATGAATCGCCGGTAGAAACCAGCATGCCCCAGGAAAGATCGAATGTCTTTCACAGTTCTTAAAGTAGGTAGTTTCTGGATCAGCTCAACTTTGGATTTATTTACCTCAATCCCCTTGCTAGACACAATATGTCCAAGCAATATGCCTTGTGTGACCATAAAGTGACACTTTTCCCAGTTTAGGACAAGGTTACTCTCCTCACATCTTTCTAACACATTCTCAAGGTGTTCCAAACAACTCTCATAGGTATCTCCGTACACAGAAAAATCATCCATGAAAACCTTCAAAAATCTTTCCACCATATCACTAAAGATACTCATCATGTACCTTTGAAAGGTTGTTGGTACATTGCACAAGACAAAGGGCATTCTTGTGTAAGCATAAGTACCAAAAAGATATGTGAAAGTCGTCTCATCTTAGTCTTCTAAGGCAATTTCAATTTGGTTGTACCCAGAGTACCCATCTAGAAAACAGTAAAAGGCCCGTCCTACCACTTGTTCTAAGACTTGGTCCAAGAATGGGAGTGGGAAGTGGTCTTTTCTAGTAACAACATTTAGTCGATGGTAATCAATACACATGTACCACCCAGTTTGAATCCTAGTGGGCATGAGTTCATTTTTCTCATTTTGAATTACCATAACTCCAGATTTCTTAAGAACAACTTGGGTTGGACTAACCCACTTTGAATCAGAGATGGGTTGTATGATACTTGCATCGATAAGCTTTAGTATTTCTCCTCTCACAGTTTCCTTCATGTTAGGATTTAGACGTTTTTGCATTTGACGCACCGGTTTAGACTCTTCCTCAAAATATATACGATGTGTACATACAAGAGAACTAATACCATGAAGGTCTGCAATGGTCCAACTTAAGACTTTTCTATGATTTTTAAGCACTTGCACAAGGCTCTTCTCTTGGCCTTCAAACAGGTTAGAATATATAATAACAGGATAAGACTCACCTTCACCAAGGAATGCATACTTCAATGTAGATGGTAAAGGTTTTCTTTCCAGAGTGGGTGTTTTTTGTTTAGAAGGGACAGGCTTTATGAAACTAGGAATTAAATACTCAAATGATGGGGTCTAGTAATCCACTTGCATACATTGTTCTCTCTCTATCCCTCTCGGAATTATGTCCGTAGACTTAACACAATCACAATCTAACCGATCATGTGGCTTGCTAGAAACAAGAGTTTTTTCAATAGGATCCTCAAAAAATTCACTCTTAAAATACTCTTGGACAATAGACTCAATGCATTCTACTTTTCTGATGTCCTCATACTCTCCTGGTTATTTTTCAACTAAAAAGATAATTATTTCGATAGTCATATTCCCAAATGACAACTTTAACAGTCTATTCCTTCAATGGATTACGGCATTACATGTGGTTAAGAATGGTTGTCCTAAGATAACTGGAATTTGGGAACGAGCACTAATGCTCTCAACCGGTTGTGTATCTAACACAATGAAATCCACTGGATAGTAAAACTTATCTATCTGAATGAGAACATCCTCTATAATACTCCTAGGAACCTTAATAGATCTTTTAGCTAGTTGTAAGGTGACACGTGTAGGGCACAACTCACCTAATCCGAGTTGTTGATAAACAGAATAAGGGAGTAGATTGACACTTACCCCTAGATCAAGAAGGGCTCGATCTATCTTGTTTTCCCCTATTGTACATGAAATAGTAGGACAGCCGAGGTCCTTATACTTCGGTGGGAACTTACATTGTAAAATTACACTTTGGCTCTCATTCATGAAGGCAGTTTCCTTGACATGCAATTTTCTTTTCATAGTACACAAGTCTTTCAAGAACTTGGTATATGAGGGAATTTGCTTGATGGCATCTAAGATCGAAATGTTGACCTTGACCTGCTTAAACACTTCATAAATTTTAGAATTCAGAAACTCATGTTTTGGTTTGGTCAATTTATGAGGAAACGAGGCATATTTTACAATATCAATGCCCTCATCTTCAGATGCTTTGGTTATCTCTAAAACTGGCTCAACTTGTTCTTTTTCTTTTCCACTCTCATATTTTTCTCTCTCTTGTACTCTCACATCTTCCTTCCCTTCATCACTAACCTTAATAGTTTCTTTTCTAGGGTAAATGGTTTTATCAATGATTTTTCCGCTCCTCAAGGTTGTGATAGATTGGACTTGTTCATACCTAGATTGAGAATCAATCCTCGCTTCGGTCATGTTCACTTGCTTATTGGGATTTGGATTTGGTTGGGGTTGAGATGGAAATCTTCCTGACACTTGGTGTGTCAAAGCTTATGTCAAAGTAGACATTTGTTTTGCTATGTCCTCCAACATTCTAGTGTATTGGTCTAACATTTTGTCCTGCCTATCCACCCTATTATTGACTCCTCTCATATCATTTGTCAAGTGATGAATATTATCTTCTAATTGTTTTCTATGAGGTGGTTGGTATTCATTAGGTTGGGGTTAAAAAGGCATGGATTGTTGAGCTTGAACAAGTTGGAATTGAAAAGGTTGAGGGTTTTAAGGCCCTCCTTGAAATGCTTAAGGGTTTGAAGGACCCTCATTTCTCCACCCAAAGTTTGGGTGATTTCTCCATCCTGGGTTATATGTGTTTAAGAAAGGGTTCCCCCAACTTGTTGGTCACTATATGTACCTCGATATTAGCCAATCGCATTAGCTTGGCCATGCAAAGCCTCCTTGAATCCTAGTATAATTGGATATGCAATAGTGTCATGTTCTATTGTACCACACATTAAACAACTCTCTTCCTTAGGAGACTCAGTATTCACAACATTGGCCTTACTTGTCTCTATCGTTTCTATTTTTCTGGTAAGTGCAGCAATTCTAACATTTAGATCATCCACTTAATTAAGTTGAGATGTTACCTTAGGCTTAGATTCAGGATTTTTGGTCCTAGTTGTGGCACAATCTTTAGCTAAATTCATTAAGTAATCAAAGAAGTCATACGCTTTAGATGGGTCTTTGTCATACAAAGTCCTTGCGCACATAAACGTAACGAATTGTTTCAGTTGTGGAGTCAATGATGAATAAAATGTATTTATGATATGCCAATTGGTGAAACCATGATGTGGACAAGCACTTAACAAATCTTTGAATCTCTTGCAATATTGAAAGAACGATTCACTAAACACAGGGGCAAATTGAGAGATTTGGCGACAAATTGCCTCAGTTTTATACTCAGGGAACAATTTTTTCAAGAATTCTATCTGAAGATCTTACCAAGAATGAATAGACCTAGGCTTCAATGAATTGAACCATATCTTAACTTTATCTTTGAGAGAAAACGGAAACAGTTTTAAAAGTACAACTTTCTTTGGATAAGAATTATCGAAGAACATAGAGCATACATCCACGAAATCTTTTATGTGTTGATATGGTTTTTCAGAATCCAAACCATGGAATGGATTATTCAACTGGATCATTCCCGGTTTTAAAATCATTGTTACGTGATGCGAGGGAAGAACAATACAATAGGTAGGCTCTTGCCTAGTGAGATTCAAATAATCCCTGAGAGACCTATGGGGAGGATTACCATGAATACTCCCACCTTCAGGTACATTATTTGGAATTGGAGGGGTTGGGATTCATAGGTGGTTGATGATCAAATTCTTTGGCCATTGGTATATAACTAGGACCTTAGTTAACTAACTGAATGTTCGGAACAAGAATCCTAAATGGGGAAAGAGTACAGAAGATGGGAGAAAGATTACTGGATGAGTCAATGCTCACCAATCGTCCATGCACATCCCTAATGAAATATTTCATAAAAATGTACGTATCCTATGAAGACATAAATTAACCATTCTTGAATTATCAATACGAACCTTACAAGTCATAATGTTGGACTAAAAAACTAAGTGGGTTGCCGACAAAATGGGGATAAGAAGAGAAATAGTATTGACGGCTCTCAGAGCTGAGGAAATGAAAGGTCACCTACCTGATGAGATGTGGGCAGAGTAACGACTGGACCGAGGCACTTTTGAAGTAGGCTAACTATAAGATACTAATAATAAAAAAAATAAGGACAATAAATTACAACAATATACTAAAATGCTTGCACACAAAAATAACAAACAAAAATAATATTAGACAGGTTAATAACAAAGTTATGGTAACCTTAATAAGCAGTGCCAACCTAAATAGGCGGTGAATCAACTCGAAAAGTAAACCACAAAGAAAAAGAAAAATAATTGAAATAAAGTGTAGAAAATAAAATGTTAGAATGGTAACCAACATTGGTTATCTACTAAATAAAATAAAATGTTAAATAGTTAGTAAGTTAGATGAGTTAGATGGGTTAGATAAAAAATAAAAACAGAAAATATGATAACTAACTTGATTGGCTTTGTCTAGCTGTAGCGAGTATGCCAACCAAAGAGGTTAACCAGAAGAAAAAAAATTAAATATACAAGACTAAAATTAAAGTGCAAAAAGTAAAATATTAGCAATGGTAATCCCAGGAGTTATCCGCTCAAGATTATCCACTTAAAGAAAAAAAAATACATGTATATATAGTCTAACTCCTTCGTTAAGGTAGATAAACAAACAATTGTCCTAAAATTCCAGCAAAGGTATTATTATTTTTTTTCATTTTTGATTTTTTTAATTTTTGAATTTAATTTTCAAAATTTTTTTATTTTTTAAATTTAATTTTTGAATATTATTTTTTTGTATTATTTTTTAAAAAGCCATTCCCCGACAACAACGCTAAAAACTGATCACTTGTAAATAATGTGATTGAAATCCGCCAGCGTGCGGTTGTGATGCATTAATAACTAGGTAAATCGAAATCGAATCCACAGGGAACGCTTAACAAAATATTCAAAGTTGGAGCTGGAAATTCATTCACGGTAAAAGATAAATTCACCCACAATAAAAGATAAATTTACTTACGGTAAAAGATTAGATACCCATTAAGTTACACTAAACATCATAGTGTTGTAATGACTTCAGTTGAAATTTAAGACTACTGGTTTAAATTTTACCTAGAAGGGTATCGATGAAAATTGAATAATTAGAGCAGAAAATAGTAACCAAAATAAAACTGATGTTTTTGGGAGATTTGATGATTATTGTAAAACTAAACTGTAAATAAAATTTATTGTAATGGTCTTGGATCCAATTGATCTGATCACCTGAAATTCCAACGGATGTTTTATAACTCAAATTATTGGTTTCGTCTTGAGCCTTTGATTCGAAATATTTAGATTTTAGAATAGAAATTTTATAATAATTAAATCTAGAATAATAAAATTAAAGCTATAAATTCATATCATCGATTTGTGTAATAACTATACCAAACTAAAATTTGTGGATAGAATTTACCAAACTTAGTCAAGAATATAAGTTTTCTCAAATATCTAAAATTTAATTATCAAGAATTGAAAGATTTTAAATATAAAACAATGAAGACTCAATTATCTCTATTGATATATTCTAAGATCCTCAGATGATCTTCACAATTGATTCAAAGAATTAAACTAACTACTCATAGTATTAAAAATACTCGGTGTGAAAAAAAAATAACTTCATAAATAAACGAATTTATTATAGTAGAATTACAGAAAGGAAAAAAAAACTAAAAAATTAACTGGCTGACTGACTAAATGAAAGAGAGAGTTTTCGGCCAGCTCTCTAACTCTCGGCCTTGTTTTTTTTTTCCTCTTCTTTCATGGCTTCCCTCCTGGATGGCTCTTTTTACAGGCAAAGAAGGACTCCATTTTTCTCGAACTTTCTTTCTTTTCTATTCTTTTTTGTTTTCTTCCTACTTAACTTATCGGTAGCCTATGTAGTTCTTGTTGGCATACTTGCACACCAATAATACAAATATACATGTTTATATATATATATATATATAAATATATATTGTGTTGTAATATATATAATATACATCACTTTGTTTCATTTTATTTAATTTTATCTTCAAATCTGTTAAAGGCGTGTAAAACATGAAAAATACTAAATTTATATAAAAAAGGATAAATAACACACAAATAATAACTAACATTAACTGGTAATTAAGGACTCCGATTGTACTCTTTTGGAGTGCAATAAAAAATCCAATAACCAAGCCTGTTTCAAACTTGCGAAAGAGAAGAGAAATGAAGAAAAAATAATTATTTTTTTTCTTTCATTTTCTTGTTTGACTCTACCTGGGAGAAAAACAGAAGGGAAAGCAAACGGAAGGCGACGGAAAAGCAAGGAGAAAAATAATCATTCTCTCTCTTTCTTCCTTCTTTCCTCTTTCTTTTTTGTTTTCTTTACTAAACCAAATAGGTAAAGGGAAAACACTTTTTCTTTTCTTGTTTCCTCACTCTCCTTCCCAGAGTTCCAAACAGGCTGTGGAGTGCCTAAAATACTTGAGAATTAGTGTGTTGGAGCCTAAGTATGCAATCCAGACCAATTTGAAGACTATGAAATAAGGCTTGAAAATATAATGTCCTAGCAAGCATGTTATTATGAAAAATAATGCCGTCCATGGCCTAAAACATGTTAATTGTACAAACGTAAAACTTTATATGATGCCAACTCACCCTGGGAATTACTTACATGCAAGTTAATACTTAGGATATGGAACGGGAAAGAGATTATTAAATCATATTTTGTGGGTAGTATCTCACATAAAGTAACACTTAAAACAATGAGAGAGTTTTGCTCAATGGTAAATTGGTAGTGGTACCTCCCACCCATGCCTATGGTCACATGTTTGATTTACCTTCCCCTCTTTTTGAGCATTGGCAAATGTAAAAGGCTTATTATTTTGTAAAGAGAAACCTTAAACCAGCAATAATAACCCTAATATGCCATATGGGCAGAAAATCATGATTAAGCTATCATAATAATATAAAAAATATAAAAACATGAATGAAAAATTGAAGATTGAAAATCATGAAACTACATATTTAAATTGCGTTGCTTCATGAAAAATGAAATCACGAGCAATCAAGACCACTCACATCATATTTAATCATGCAATCCAAAACAAATTTAGATGAGAGAAACCTGACTTTAAAATGTTTAAAACCTATATTTCAAGCTTTGGAACTCCTTTATATTGTTTGCAATTTTTGCTTGATCTTAAACCCGCGAGCTTGCTTCAATTGACTTCCTTCCTTGATCACAAACTTCAACCAAATTCAAACTACACAGTGGCATTGGTAGTGATGGTATGACCCGTCACTAGGGGTGGAGAAGGGTGATGGATTGCCTGTAGTGACATTTTTTTGAATGGTAAAGAGGAATATGAGTGAGGTGGCTGAGAGAGGAGGCTATTTTTTATTTTTTATTTTTTTGTATCTTGTTGGGTTTCTAGAGTGAAAACACTGGAAAGTGTTGGTAACCTTATGAGATAGGGTCCTAGGGTTGCTCAAGGACCAAGGTAGGACAATGGCAATAGAGCCTTGTGGAAAGATTAAAAATAAAAAATAAAAGAGGGACAAAAGGGAAGATTTTGGGCAAAAATCATAAATACATTGCAACCTAGATAGGCCCAAAAATGCAAGTGACTGCCCGGCACCTGGAGCCAAGACCCCTCACTGTGTGGTGGCCCGGAACCTCCAGAACTCTCGACCCAACACACAAGGAGCCCATTATTTCAGGTGGTTTTCATTATGCACAAATCTAGTTCATTTTGGGGTCCAACTTTGGGGAGGCCTCCGTGTACATCGGAACTCTTGTTTTTTGCAAACCATATATCGTTAGAAAGGTCTACTTCATATCCAACTGATTTGAACATGGAAACCTTAGTAACTTTTCATTTATTATAATTTTTCTCTTAGTATGTCAAAATGAGTTATTTTCATAAATTCTTTTCCTTTTCATTTAAAATTGATTTACGGCCCATTTTATATGTATGGAAAGCTATTTCAAAGTAATACAAGGATTGCGGGAATCAATTTTGAAAAAAATGAAATGTTTTCTAAATTAAAAAAGGGGTGAAAGTATGCCTTTTTTTTTATAGGGTGTACAAGAATAATTTAGACATTTTGCATGTTTTTACCACTCCTTAAGAGCTATTTAAGGTCTAAAATTCCTCCTAAAGGCATGTGCAAGGTTGCGATCAATTCAAAGACCCTTTTTGTGGCCTTTCTCCTTAGATTTTGAACCCGTATGTTTGCCATCATAGGGGGAAGGTCAACAAATAGACATCTAATTCTTAAAATTGGTCATGATAAGGTGTTTACAACTAATGTTTTCAGTGGTATTTATAATAAATAGATGATACACTATGGGTTAATTGTATAATAATATGATATATATATATATATATATTCAAGTGTTTTTATAATGTATGACATTAACTGTGCTCTTGTCTTGGTGTGAAAATGTAAATGACGATAAAATAACTTACTTGATTTGTTTTACATGCGACGCATAATCATTTAATGTTAAACTTTGCATAGAGGTCCAAAATAAATAAACACTTGTTTATATATTATTATTTTTTTAATCTAAAGTAAATTAACCATTGCACCTAATGTTATTTTTATCTGCATATTTTTCAAATAAGAAAATCTAGGTAGCTGACCACAATATTACATATTACATAGTATATATTTGTTTGGACGACGAAAGATGAAACTATGACATGATGTCATGCGAATAAGCAGGCATGGTACTAATTGGTAACGTGTAGCCAGCTCCCAGACCACGGGAGGCATAGTAGAACCGTGCAGCCAAAACCCATCTGGTAAGGCCTGCGAATGGTTAAGAAGTCACGGTAAATAATGACGCATGATACATCCATAAATTCCCTCAAACTGCACCAAAAGGCCAATTTGTTTATTGATTAATAACATTTATCGTACAGCTACCCCTGCTAAGTGCGACCGTGAAAAATCCCATTTGGAGGCAGAGACGGTGGCTGGGGAAATTACAGTCCTCGTCTTTTGTCTGTTTTCACCCCATTTGCCTTAATATGTACGCAAGCCTTTTATCATTGTGATCGTGATCTTTCTTTATTAAATATATATATGTATATGTATATTTTGTAATTTCAATTTGATCGACTTTCCTATCCGATATTCTATTTACTGATCTGCGACTTCTCTACTATTCAAATTTGCTCTTTTCTTCTTCCTGGTCTCCCGTCTCCGTTCGATCGTACGGTCCGCATATTTATTTTTGCAGAGAGAAAAGAAATCTCGATATCATCAAGGTGATACACATGAACGGTTGGTTTTTATTGTGATTGTGATGGATCTAACAACACGACTCTTATTGTTGTTGTGACTGCTAAGAAATTTTGTTGAATGAGGATGGGGTTGGAATCTTCTGGAAATTCCTTGATTTTTGCCGGGAGACTAATGCATCCGATGGGGTGCCAGTCGAGTCGCTGAATCTGTGGATTGGGGCTTTTACATATATATTATTTCTATTTATACTCACGCGCGCGCGCGCGCACACACACACATATATTATAGAGTCGCGAGGATCATGGATGAGGTCGGTACTAGTAAGGAAGGCGAACCTCAGCCCTTAGAGTTGGCTGTGGATGAGAGCGTATCATCATCATCGTCGGAGTCACTGGCAGTACGATGGCGTCCAAGCCATTTTCTCTTCTGTTCTTATTCTCCCGCGGTTGATAATGATGCGAAGCCTCAAACTTTGCGTGTCGTTGTTAGAAGGCCTGTAAGTGTTTTTGCTTCTCATTTGCTCTTCTTGTTTTGGATTTACATATTCACATATTTGCCTGCATGTTGAAGTATGACCATAACTGTTTTCTTTGCTTTTGGTTTTTTTTCCCCCTTTTTGGTGGGGGAGGTATGGGGTCGGATGGAGCCGGGAGTTCTCCTGTATGCTGTTTTTGCTTCCGTTTTTCTGAAAGTAGGATGGTCAACAATGAGATTGGGCCTTCATATCCCAGGCACCTACTTAATATACAAAGGCATTTAACCAAAAAAAAAGTTGGTTCTTGTTTGGATTGAAGGGTTCGGAAGTGAAGAGGTGGTTTTGGAAAGAAAAAGTTAGTTACTTCTTGTTTGGATAATTTTTTAAGGAGGAAAGGGAAAGTAGATGGAGCGGTTGTGAAGTGAAAAAGAGCCCACATTTTAAGTATTTTTCTTCCCCTCCCTTGCCCTCCAAAATTGAGAGAAAACAGTGTAAAAGTGAAGGGTTTGTTATTATTTATTTTAAGTACCCATTATCTATTCTAATATATAAAGGGAGAATCACAATTGGTATATGTGTCTTTGAAACTGAGTAAATGCAAGATAACTGTTCGTCAATAACTGCAAGTGCACCCAACTACTCCACATAATTATCAATAACTGCTTTAATTATGCAAAATTTATGAACTCTACATCCACCTTCTTCACTTGCAACTCTAATGAAATCTCTGCCAGTAAAAAAAAATACTCTGATTTGCACACGCTTCACGTGTGCACACCCACTAGTACCTATTAATTTATTACTAAAAAAATTAGGGTTATATACATAAGATATATATAATAGTAAAATAGCATTATACACTTTTTTTTCCTTAAATAATTATTGTCAAACCAAACAAAAAAAAGGAAAAGTCACCCTCTCGTACCCCTTGGTTAACCAAACAAGAGTAGGGATGCTCCTCTTCTCTTCCCTTCTCCTTCCTTCCCTTTCCCTTTTCCTTTCCCTCCTAACTAGCACACTTCTTCATTTCCCTTCCTCTCCATCCAAACAGTAGGTGTACTTTAAGATTCAACCAGTAAACAATCTTTTAGCCCCATCACGTCAAAACGATGCGTTCCATTTGTACGAATCGCGAACATACCACGCACGACCGGACGTAGAGCCACTAAGAGCTAGCAGGCAACCCTGACACGCTCTCTAACAGAATCAAATGGGGGGACTCTGAAATCCAGAAGCTTATAAGAATCAAGCATTAAAATCAGTAAGTTTTACTTTTTTTTTTAAAAAATTCAAAGAAGTCTTGTCAGTGGCAATCAATTACTTCTTCACAGTGCTAAACTAAAAAACTATTTGATTTTATTAATAGACTTCCCTTCATTGATTTGATTATTTTGATAGATACAGAGATTCATGTTGGAAATAATAAGAAATCTAAGAATTAGAACCATAAGAGTAAGAGTAAGCTTTTGATTATTTCTATGCACATGGGGTCTTTTAATTGTTGGTTATCCAATGGGCTCGTGCATATACCTCTCACCTCTGCACCCCTTGTAACGACATCGAAGACAAGGGAGAGGCTAAGAACTGCCCCCTCATGCTCATCAAGCCTATTTCTCACAACTCCGCTCTTCACCATCTTTACAACTTGTATATCTCTCTCTCCCCAACTCTTTCCCCTTTGATGTTGTACAATTACCTTGGAAAACTATGAGTGGAATTCAAGTCTAATAGGTGAAGACACCAAACTGCTTAAGATTAAATTGCAAACTTTCTTACTAATTTTTTTTAATATTTGTACTTCTTTAATGTTTGTTTTCTTTTCTTTCTTTTTATTTTCCATTGAGCTTCATCTTACTAGTTCATATGATTACAATTACAAGTGCGGCTCATCTATTCGAATTTTGGCTTTTTATTCACCAATAGATGTGCCTTGTTATGCACATATGCTTAGTGATTTCATTCAATACTAGGCATTCTCTATGTTGGATACAACATTGAATGTATATATGATCTTTTTGTTTTTGAATTGTACAATTTCTTTTATTTCACCTAATGAGCTAACTTACGTACTTATGAACATCCTTATATAAACGTTTGTGCATGAAAACATATACTCTTACCGTTGTAATATAACACCCAAAAGTTTGTGCATGAAAACATATACTCTTACCATTATAACATAACACCCAAAAGAAGAGAAAATTTTGTTTTTTCGATAGAATGTTTTTGACAAGGAATGAAATTTTCATTTGTTTCCATCAAAACAACAAACACATTTTCTCTTTCCTAAGAGATCGAAACGAAACACTTGAGGAATAACAAAACTCTATTGTTTCCATCAAAACACATCGGAAGATAGAGAAATGCACCAAAATTCAATGCTATATACTGAAAAAAATAAGTTGTGTCAACACGAATTTAAAATTTTTCAAAAGGTTGTACAATTTTTATTGAGACAAATACAAAATATTGTATTTTATTGTATTGCTATTGGTAACCTCTGAAATGTTTCCGTAACATCTCGAAATATTTTCAAAGCGTTTCCATTTCCATGCTAATCGAAACATTACATTGAAAAGAAATTTTGATCCTTGGTTTTTGATAAATAAATGTATATTTAAGTGTGCCAAAAAGGAGCTGCACCTTGTACACATGAAGTATACGGTTGATTTATTCATCTTGATATCCACCTATACATCTATGAGAATATACAAATCCCTAAAAAAAATTCACAAAAAGAGTATAAATATAAAGGAAAAGTCTCCTTCAATTAAAAATACAAGGAGACAAGCACTATTCATTCAAGTAGGGGATAGAACACTCCTCGCCTTCAATGTATCTTTGATTCCTCTCCTTGCACAAGCACCATACCGCACATAAGGGGACCGTCCCCAAGCCTTCCTATCTCGACCCCTAGGCCTACTCCCTTGAAACAAAGAGGTTCCTATCGGACTATTATATCCTTTACTCAACACTAGAAGATGTGAAAACTACACTTAAAACCTCTCTAGCGATCGTGCAATCAAGTAAAATATGATTTCTGCGCCCCCCATTCTTGCACATGTTCCACCAATCCATCATGACTTTGCCCCCCTCCCTCAAATTGTTCCAATCAAAACAGCTTCTCGAGCTGTTGTCCAAGAAAAGGAAGCCACCTTGGCTAGTGCCTTAGAAAGCTATATGCCTTTCATGAGAAGGACACATCTCCTTTTCCGATAAGATTGCAATTAAAAAAAAGACCAAAAACTCTTTTTGAAGACCTTTTTCAAGTTAACGTGTCTTCTATACCAGCCTAAACCAAGCTTTCATGGAGCATCCCAAGGAGTGTCTCAACTGATTCCACCTCCCAATCCAGCAAAGGCCTCCTGCATATAGGAGACCATACCACCCCTGTCGGAGAAGTAGACCAGCAGTCCATCAAGTTACGTATGAATTCATTGCAATACCATACAAGTTCGGAATAACCTCCTTCAGAAGTGTAGGCCCATATTAGTAGTCTTGCCAAAAAAGCACCTTACATCCTTTCCTCACTTCAAAGAATGAGTATTTGGAGAAGTCATCCTTCACTCTCATGATACCTTCCAAGCACCCTCACCATGTGTAACACCTCATAATATTTTGATGGATTTAGAATTATTCAATTAAGACCCGTGGTAGTTTTACGGGTAATAGAATATTAGAATAAATATTTACGTGGATTTTAAAATAAGAATATTTATTTATTGGAAAGAAAAAGCAAAGTTAAAAATTGAATATGTATTGTGTGACCTACTTATAGTTTATGAATTAATATGAATTTTTTATAAATGACGTTGCTAGGCAAACTCAAGATAATACCTTAGAGTGAAGTGTAATAAAATTCCACACTTTGGGTCAAAACATCATTTCATATAGCTTAGGGTAAATATTGTAAATAAATAAAATTGACTTAAAAGGTTGTGGGCTATCAAATGAATTGGGTCTTCAATTGCCTATGCTAGACATGTACGAGCAAGCTAGTACACGTACATTCTGTTAAAACATGCAGCTGCCACACATCCACCATGCTTCAAATAAATATTAAAAAAAGGGAGAAAATGGGCAAAAGAAACTCATGTGATGGAAAGCAAAGACGGAAAAATACATAGAGGAGAAGTATGGGATTTTTAGTAGATGATTAAAAAGAAAAGAAAAAGGGTAAAAGAGAGAAAATGAAAGGAAGACCAAAACGAGAGAGAGAGAGAGAGAGCCGAATGACAAGGAAAGAAAAAAGGGAAAAAAAGAAAGGAAAAAAATATGGGAAAAAATCTACCACTTTGGGTTGAATATAGGTAAATTATTGCTTTTGGTGTGTGAACATTTTAGTAGACTAAATGTTAGTATTAACCTTGAAATTTAACAGAATAATTTAGGATTATGTGGCCCACGACCCCCACCACCCTCACTCTCTTGCCCATGACCACCACCACCTAGGCCCTTCACCAAGCCGCCACCATCAATGCCCTTCTCTCTTTACCTCTTTCTTCCCCCATTCGTCCACCCACCAACACTGACGCAGCCCAATCTGCACCACCATTACCGGACAACCCACCCACTCCCTCTTCTCCTCCTCCCTCTCTCAGCCCTTCCACCACTGACACCACAGTATAACTCACCCTTTCATGCCGTCATTGTTGTTGGTTCAGCACTGATGATGGCTTGCAATTGCGATTTGATGGTGAACCAAAAAAGTGGTTTTTGGGGATGGGTTCGTTTTGGCCATGGAGGTGATTTAAGATTTTGAGGGTGGAGGAAGGATGTGCGGCGACAGTAGGGTTGATGGGGATTTGTGGTGGCCAGATATGGTGAGGGTGATGGGGGTTGTGGCAGGAGTTCATGGGAGTGAGGAGGTTCTCTCTCTCTCTCTGTCTCATACACACACACAGACACACATAGACGTTGTTGATTCCCACCCAACAATCTTTCTCCAATCACCCCATCACCATTCGTGCCATCATCATCAACTCTCAAACCCAGCAGCCAACCCCAAATCGCACTTTTGGCAACCACACTCAACCATCCATCGTCTCTCTATGACATCGACACCATGCGAGTGATGATTGGGTGACCAATTCTGCAATATATGTGTATATATATGAATACATAAATTATATATATATATATATATGAATACATAAATTATATATATATATATATATATGAATAAATATGTGCAAATGAATAAGATGTGTGGGTTTGGTGGTCGAAATCTAGATGAGGGTTTTGGGGGTTTTGGCTAGTGGATGGTGGTGGTGTTGGGGCAGTGGTGGGCATGGGTGTTGTGGTGAAATCTGGATGAGGGGTGACAGTAGGGTTGATGGGGGTTGTGGTGGTCAAACATGGTGAGGGTGATGGGGGTTGTGGCCGGAGTTCGTGGGAGTGAGGAGGTGGTGCCAGTTGTCATTGATGGCTAGTGATGGGGCCTGAGGGAAGAGATTGTTTGTGTGGACTCTCCAGTGAGAAAAATGGCTGATGGAATTTTTTTTATTATTTGATTAGTTATTGTTGTTAAGAATAAAGTGGATAGGTGGCATCGTTTGATTGGTGAACAAAATTATTAGCTTAATTATTAGTATACATTTTCAATTAAGTGACACTAAGCCTGGGTAAAATAGGAATTTCATCAAATAATGGCATGACATCAGCATTTTCTGTTTGTCTTCCTAACAGCAACTTGACGTATGGGGCAATGTGTTACTAAAACTCAAAAAGGAGGGAGGACAGGGTAATTTCCTGGACAGCCCGGTGGACTTATTCTCCTTTTATATAGACAGATAATTTTCCAAGACTAATGTTTTTTTACAAGTATTATTTATAACAAATATCCTGTAACCCTGTTTGGTAACAGGAAAAATCCTATGGATTTGAAAGAATACCTCAGCTACCTGCAATCTAGCACGTGCCTTTACTAGTGATGTGTTGACTAGCTGGAGGGGAGGCTGAGTGAGTCAAGGGGTAAGAGATACAACCAGTAGTGCCACTATTCTTGTGTTGGTGTGTGTGGCTGGAGCAGATTAGCATTCTTTTAGAGGGGTGGTCTTGCCCATTATAATAAAAACACATCTTGTTAATCTTCCTCTCTTTCTAGTTGAAGAGAGATGATCAATTAATACTGATTCTTTATGAATCTTTTCCATAAGTTGAGTTTGTAGGGAATGGGTTTGGATAAGAATTTTACCATTTACAGTTAGGCATACATCACCTGTAACACTGACTGGCCCTCGTGCTTTGATGACTTTTTTTTTTTTTTTTGATAAGTAAAAATAGTTTATAAAAGAAGCAGGCACAAAGGGAGTGCGCCAACTGTACAGCAAGAAACTAAACACGGCCTGAGCCTTCTATACAAAAAGAGTACTCACAGAACTCCACAAAATCTAAAAATTGCTTCAAAGAAGGATCTACAGAACTCTTGAACCAACTATACAAAATGGTCATGAATCTAGTTTTACTCTGGGAAATAGAAGTTTCAGTCCTCTCGACTCTTGCACACCTCCAAGGGAGCAAAAGATTCGAAACATGCTTAGGGAAAACCCACTCAATACCAAACCATCCCAAAATCAAAGCCCAAACCTCAAAAGCCACACAACAATGAATAAGAAGGTGATCTACTGACTCTCCGTTGACCTTACACATACAACACCAATTGATATGTATTTGCTACCTTCTGATGAGGTTGTAAATGGTGAGGATTTTACCATGGGACATCGTCCAAGCAAAGAATGCCACCTTGGAAGGAGCCTTGGAGGCCCAAATGCCTTTCCATGGAAAAGAAGTAACTTGCTGACCTTGTAAGACCAGTAAAAAGGAATTCACCTTAAAAGTTCCCTCTCCAGAACCCAACCACCTCAAAGAGTCATCACCTTCTCCTCCAAGAGAGACTCCATAAAGAATATCCAAAAGATCAACCAACTCCTTTATTTCCTAGTCATTTAGCTCCCTTCTGAAAGTAATGTCCCAGAACATATGACTGCCATCACAAACAAGGTAATCTCCCACCGCCACACTTTGTCGCCAGCAATTCTAGCAAGATTAGGGAAGGAAACCTCTAGACTCTCATCCCTGCACCATCGATGGCTCCAAATATGAATTCTAGCGCCATTACCCACAACAAAACCAATCTGACTTTCCATGATCCTAATACCTTTCCACAAACCTTTCCCATGAGAAGCGGAAACTTGCAAAGTAGTCCAATCTCCCCAATTACCACCGTATTTAGAAAGCACTACCCTCCTCCAAAATTTGTCCCTATCACATGCATACCTCCACAAACACATCCCCAAAAGAGCTTGATTAAAAATTGCAAGCCTGTGGATCCCTAGACCGCCTCCTCTAAGAGGAGAACACACAGCATCCCAATTTACAAGGTGATACTTGAACCCTTCCTCGATACCTCCCCATAGAAAATCTTCACAGCTTCTCAAGCCTCTTAGCAATTAAAACTGGAATGGTAAAGAGAGACATAAAGTATATAGGTAAGCTTGAAAGAGTACTCTTAATCAACATAAGCCTCCCTCCTTTGGATAAATATTGTCTTTTTCAACCCACCAACCTTCTTTGAAATCTCTGTATGACCCCATCTCAAACAACCTTGGCTTTAAAGGAAGAGCCAAAGGGCAAGCCCAAATAAACAGTAGGCAAACACTTCACCTCACATCCTAAAATGGAAGCTAGAACCTCCACATTTGGCACCTCTCCTATAGGGATCAAGGATGACTTTTCAAGGTTCACTTTCAAGCTAGACAATGCCTCAAAACAAAGCAAGACACATATTGTCCGCATAAAGCAAATGGGAGACTGAAACTGCTTGAACACCCGGTCTGCCCACCACAAAACCTTCTGGGAAATTCCCCTGCTTTTCTCATCATGCTACTCAGGATTTCCATCCCTAAAATAGAAAACAAGGGAGATAGCGGATCCCCCTGATGCAAACCTTTGTAAGATTGAGAGAATCCTGCTAGAACCATTGACCAAATCGAGAATTTCACAGTAAACGTACGAAAGGGAATCCACTTCCTCCATGTAACCTCAGACCCATTTTGTCCAACACCCGCAAGAAGAAATCCCAATTTATATGATCATAGGCCTTCTCAATGTTTAGCTTGCAAATCAACCCCGGTCTCCCGCTCCTAAGTCTATAATCAAGACTCTCATTAGCCACCAAATAGCATAATCTGCCTCTCTCTCACAAAAGCATTCTGAGAATCCGACACTACCTTTCCCACCACCTTTTCTAAACGAATCGCCAACACCTTAGCCAAAAATTTATACACCCCACCAATCAAACTAATTGACCGAAAATCTCTAGTATTATCTGCACCTCCCTTTTTAGGGATAAGAGCCACAAATGAAGCATTGTGACTTCCTTGAAGGCACCATTTTCAAAAAAATAGGCGAACATTCCCATTACCTCCTCTTTAACCACTCCCTAACATTGCTAGAAAAAGGCTGAAGTCATCTCGTTTGGCCCTAGTGCCTTGTCACTGTCTAAAGAATTCAAGGTTGTAACTACCTCCACCTCAGAGAATAGTCATTCCAACCAAGACCTCTCCTCACTAGAGATATGACTAAATTCCACCCCCTCGGGACCAGGTCTCCAATTCGAAGAATCAAAGAAAAGATTCTTGTAAAAAGCTATAATCCAGTCTCTAATATCTTTATCATTAGTTAGCATTGGGTCCCCCACCTAAATCTTCCCAATAAGATTGTATCTCCTACGAGCATTAGCCATCTTATGGAAAAAAGAGTGTTCCTGTCCCTCTCTTGAAGCCACGGTTGTCGTGATTTCTAACTCCAACTAGTCTCCTCCATCTTAGCAATGTTACAAAACTCTTCTTTCTTGAAAGCCTTTCTATAATGCTCCTCTTCTAATGGAACTCTTTCCTCCTCCAACCCATCAAGAGCCCTAATATCTTCAAGGACTTTAGCCTTTTGAACTCCCAAGTTACCAAATTCCACTTTGTTCCATTGTTTCGGATCTTCCGTGAGAAGCTTCAATTTCTTTGCTAGAACCAAACTCAGAGAACCTATAATATTATAATTATCCCACCGCCCTTTAAATTTATCCACAAAGTTCTGTGCTTGTAACCACATTTTCAAATCTGAATGGACTCTTCCCCTTCCTAATATCGCCACAATCAAGAAGTATGGGAAAATGATCCGAAACTGGCCTTGGGATTAAATCTGTGACACCTCTAAAAATGATCCTCCCACTCAGCTGACACAAAAGATCTATCAATTCTGGACAAAGAAGGCACAATCTAATTATTAGTCCATGTAAAAGACCCGCCTGTGAGAGGCAAGTCCATAAGCCCGAGCTCATCAATAAAATTAAAAACTCCCTCATAGGTCTAGAGAACTGAGTACACCCCAACCTTTCCATTGGGTACTGGACAACATTAAAATCCCCCCCCCCCCCCCCCCCCCCCCCCCCCCCCCCCCCCCCCCAATGCACCTAGGAGCATCCCAACGAAATGCCACTCCCACCAACTCATCTCTACTAGAGTCCTCAACCCGCCCATGCACTCCTGAGAGCACTTGTTCTCAGTTGAAATCTTCCTGAACCCCTTTAAACAAGCAAGATACACACCACATCCGGACCCCGATCCTTTAACAGAGCTTTAATCGCAACTTGTTTAGCTCCAACATTCAGCCCACACACACTCCAACTAATAATTTTAAGCTTCATGAAGAACAAATTGAAATCACTTTTGCTTGCCTTCCCCCCATTCCCACCCACCCCTCTGTTCCTCCCATCATAATTAACAGTGCAAACCAGATTACGTAATTCCCTATCTGATCTCATTTTGGCACCCCTGTTTCTTTGAGATCCCCTCTTCACAGAGCTACTCTGCCATCTATCTTCAATGGCCCCAAAGAGTTGCATCGCCTCGTTTTCAAAACCCACGAAGGAAACCCCCCAAGATTTACTAAAGCCGTTAATATGCTTCAACACCCAATCTGAAACTTCTGAATGATCCAGAAAATCATCCTCCTTGCCCCCTTCTCTGACAGAGCATCAGAAGAATTAAGCAAAGCAATGGGTTGGCATAAAAGAGGTTCAGCTACCTCACACTGCATCAAGTCCCCATCACCTACACAAACCAATTCCATCCCACTACCAGAACCAGAATCTGCAGCTACGCTGTTTTGAGGTATGCCATCTGCCATCAATTGACGAAGAAAAGCACTGCTGCTGCCCCCCCCCCCCCCCCCCCCAACCAAAAAAAAAAAAAAACTCGTCGTTGCCCCTATCAATAGCCTCCCGAGATTACAGAATTCCTCACCATCTGCCATAGACTTTCCTACTGCTAGCCATCGCAAGGCACATACAACTCCATTGCCTCACTAACTGGACTTCTTCCAGAATAAGAAGAAGGCCCAACATGATAATCAATCAGCAAGTCATGTGAGGGATGAACCTCAGACAACATGCCATTGGATTGGCCCAAAAACGAGACATCGTCCTGCCCGCCAAAACCTTCAAGACAATCTGGGCCAAATGAAGAATGCAGGACCATTTGACGCAGCTCACAGCTGCCGCCCAGAGACCCACCATCGCTAGGCCCACCTACATGGTTATCAATTGGCTTTGATTTATTAACTCCCTTTTCGAAGCCCAAACTGGCAGTCTGATGAACAATGGGCCACGTACCTCTTTCTGACCACGTAGCATAAGAAGGCCCAAAACCTCTCGTCTTTACTGGCCGAATTGAAGCCCCATACTGACATGTCTTGTATCCGACAGAAAGATTTCTCTGGAAGCCAGCTGGTTTCCAAAAATCATTTGAATTCATACCATTCCTTTGGAATCTGCCACATACTCCCTTCTCAAGTTTGTGCCCTTCCTACCACCATGCACCTGAAAGTCTGTCAAAGCATGCGTCGTCGTCTTCTTCTCGATTGGTTGCATTACCGACTTCTAAGAGGCTTCCATTCCAAACCGAGGTAACACCTGAGGACTTGATTCTGACCAAATGGGAATTTCGAACACCAAGCCTCCAACCACTAACTTCATCGATGCCGGAATCCTTCTATCCTTGCCTTTAACTCTAATCTGAACCCACCGGAAGTGGCGTCACATCCTTGTGTCTTCATCCATCTCCAGAAAACCACCACACCTTTTACCAATGGCCTGAAACACTGTATCGCTCCATAAATGTGTTGGCAGACCTGTTATCTTGATCCAAATAGAATGTGGAGTCTTCATGGATCTATAGCAACCACCGGCGCCCACCAATCCAAAACATGGGTTGCCCCCCGAAACTCCATTGTTGTTCCAAGATCCTTTGTGCCTCCACTTTGGAAGGGAAAACAAAAAGATAGCGGGCCCTGAAATAGTCGATCGCCTCCACACCAGCCGGAGGTCTCCACGATCTCCTAGCCCAGATGCTTCCACAATCGGATCATCCATGTGCTAATGCAACCCATCAAACATCTCTCCATATATGCCACCCTTTGTTTACACGATGCTGGATCAATCTCCACGTCACAAATCCCACCCATCCCTTATAAAACCTGAATCTCCTTCTGTGGCCAACCCTGAATCTTGGCCGCTAGCTAATAAGTTGTGGACGTTTCCGTACCTTTCGCATAAACTCCCCTAGGGTCAAAATCTCGAAGAGCCCTAGCTAAGTCTGCCCAGCCATTACCAAAGTCAGATTCCAGTAAGCAAAACTTCTCTTTCACCTTAGTCAAAGAAGCCAAGAGTTCCAAGAATGGCATTCTCAAGCTTATGGATAGTTGGGACGAGGGGTGTAGAGTGAAAACAAGAAGAAAGTGTGGAGAGTGGCTCCTTTATGTATCATGTGGTGCATATGGAGAGAAAAGAACCGGCGCATATTTGAAGACATCTTCATGGAAGTACATAAGTTGAAATCATGTCTTTTGCATAACTTATATTTTTGGTGTAAAGGGAATCTATGTGAATCCTCTTTCTCTCTTATAGAGTTTATAGATGAGCTTAACTTCTGTGTTGAGCATTTCTGATTGTTTTTGTATTTAGGATGCGCTCCTTTTAGCGCCTTTAATGGCACTTTTACTTATAAAAAAAAAAGAGTTCCAAGAACTTACCCCCTCTATTCTACTAACAAAAGATTTCCACCTTCCGGCATCCCCCTCTAAAGGCTACCAAGGAAGCCCACCCAACCTGGTTTTTGAGAAGCCTTCTTCAACATTCCACCTACCCATCTAACTTCAGAGCCTATCAAGGTGATGGATCTCTGAAACCCTCTTCCTCGTTCAAGGACCACCACACATTTCTCTGCATCGACCACTTCAAACATATTGAAGGTCTTGGAGCCAATCTGAAGAATTGGGCTCGTTCGTCGACTCATGAAAGCGTTGAATTGTGGAAGAGTGATATTGTTTTTTTAATATTATTAATAATAGTAATAAAAGTCATTAATTGTGCCAATGGTTCGACAAGCCTCAGGTTAGCTTACCCTCTACACTCTCTTCTCTCATCTGACATCTGTCTGTCAGCTGCGTATGTGAGCTTCACTTATATTCACTACGTCAAATTGTTAGTCCTCAACACCCATGGCAACCCCCACAATCTGTGGCAGCTTACATTTGGGTCCTCTATACTGAATCTCCAAATCGACAAAGCATCGAAATATGCTCTGGTAACAATATTTTCCCTTGTTCCTAGACCTTTAATGAGTTATTTCATTTATGCAGAAAAGAAAGACTTGTACCTTACACACAGCTTCTGGATCTTACTTTCAGATTCTGTTCACATAAGGATATCTATGTTGGTAGCAGCTTTTTCTTTGTCATTTTTATCTTTTTGCACCGTATGTAAGCAGTTAATAGCTTACTTGCTCTCTGGAATTAAATTATTTGAAGTGGAACCTTTTAATAACATACAGCTCTCTCATCTACAGGTTGTGGCAAGGTTAACGAAGGACATTGTTGAAACATACAAAATATGCAACCCGCAATTCCACTATTCGGAAGAATTGAATCCAAAGCGATTCCTGATGAGCCCATCGATTGGACTGCTTAATGATGGCTATGATAATGCAAACTCAGATCTTATACTGAGCGTGAATTTTGTCTTGGTTAATTTAGACACGCAGCGAAGGTTAGATATTGTTACTTCTTTACTGTCTATATTATTCGCAAATATGTTCATCCTTTCTATTGTTAGAAGTTGTTGTCCTTTTTTTGGAAAGAGTATGTTTTGAAGATTCTGCGCAGGACATCCAAATATTAAAAGCTATGTATTGTTTTGCTCTTTGTATGTTCATTCCGCTGGGTTAAGCAGGACTTATTCTCATCCAAACTAACTGAGCTTTTTTATGTATTTCACTTTTTAACTTGGAGCACCTTCATTATGCAGAAAAGGGTAAATCAACCTGGAAGTATTTTTAGTTTGTGTTAATATGTTAACCACTGTCGGCTATATACAATATAGAAAAGGAGGCTACTATCGTTGAGGTTGCGACAAATGGCTTATTTTGAGTGGCTCTAAAGTGTTGTTTAAAAAATAAAAAATAATTGTTTGGCCGTCTCTTTGGTTCACTATGCATGTATTTAATTATTTCGTTGTCACTTTGGTTAGTGCATGTCCTTATTTTGTTGGACTGATTCAATGTATTTACTTCATGAATTAAGGGCGTTTGTGGCTGATTGTATTTTTTTTTGTTCAATTATTTATGGATGTTAGTACGTTGATTAATGCATTTATGTTTATATTTATGTTAGTACTTGTATTTAAGGTTTATATACATCTATTGATTAATACATGAATATAGGATTGATTGTATTTGTTTTGGTTTATGTATGTTATGTTCATTAACATACACTACATTCATGTAAATGTATAGATTACTACATATACATACACAAAATATAGCAAAAAGACAATTAGTTTATTTATTTATTTAGATGAAATACATAATTGAACACAAATAGTTAGATGAATATACAATTAGTTTATATAAATGGTTAGATGAGTTAAACATAAATATTTAGATGAATACACAAGTAAATTAGGTACAATAAACTACATAAAATATTAAATAATAAATATTATTATATTTATTTTATATGTAAAGTCACTACAACAAATTATAAGACTAAAAAATTAAAAAAACACATTGTGCATCGGTCATTGTCGTTGTGATTGTAACAAGTGGCTTACTTTGAGTGTCTTTTTTTTTACCTTTGTTTTCTAATTTATCTAGGTTATCTTCCCTATGCAAACAATACTTACAAAAACAAAAACAAAAACAAAAGGTGAAATCACTACAACAAAATAAGAAATTAAAATTAAAAAACAAATCTTGTGGGTGGCTCTTTTTTTATACATTGTTTTTTTAATTTATCTAGGTTCACTTCCTTGTGCAAATCAATATGTAATTATCGAAAAATATTACTTATTTTAACCTTTTAAAATTCATTCTAAAATGAAATGCATCCTTTTTTTTATTAAAAGTTGTAAAAGTCAATTAATTATTTTCCTAGTTTTTCAACTATTACTTTAAGTACATGCATTATAAAAAATTAAGACTGTGTCTACATTTAATAAGAATTCTAAGAGTCAATTGACTATTGTTTTAATTTCCTAACCTATAATCTCAAATACATTCTTTTTATTACTTCGACAAATATTAAGATGCATGTTAAGCACGCATCATTTGGTTGTACAAAGTGGGGGTTTATATTTTTCACAACTTCCAATACTTTATACAACCAAACATATGTAGTTTCTGTACAAATTGAACTCTAATTTCAATACAAATTTGAAAAATTAATTGGACTATCTTTTTAATTTTTCTGTTAAATAAACGCGTTCACAATACTTAAAACAAATTGTTTCAATTATTTAAGTTTCGACTTCAAATGTATGAGTAGTTGATAATTTTTTTTACTCTACTAAAAATATCATATATATATATAGTAATTACTAATCAGCCTTCTTTTTCATTACTCTCTTTATGCGAATAATTAATTTTTATTTTTAGAATAATCATATTTATATGGTTTATATATTTTATAGAAAATTATATTATTTTTAGAATACACAAACAGAGATGGCATTTTGGTTGATTACCAATTTCTCCGTCCTTTTCTTGGTTTAGTTGTGGCAGTACTTATATTGAACCTGGAGAGATACTTTTCTTGGCATTATGTTCTTAACCTTGTTGGGATCTAGAGTGTATTTTATTTTGTTTCATCATAAGCAGGGGAGAACATGTCCAGTCTTCAAGGTTGCTTGCTCGTCTTCACAGTAAACTCTTAGTGTTGCATATGGTCTCCCTTGGAAGACACTTTTAGATTTGCAAAGAGGAGAGTTGGTGCTCATTAATTTGGAGGAAGAAATAGGAAGGCATGATGCTTTGAGACACCTATATTGGTGACTGTCAGATGCATTGGGATGACCCAGCTCTATAATCCTATGATGGTTTTTTTTTTGCATGTTTTGAGAGTTAGTGCTAGTGGTGACTTCAGAAATTCCATTTCAATTGTTTCCAGATTTGAGTTTTTCTGATCAATATCACTTCCACATGTCGGCAATGCTAACATTTGCATCATCATAGTTATACAGGGCTCGGCCTATATACTGAAGATTGTTGCCAATCTGAGCTTCATAGAATGGCTTATAAAAATGTGTATTGGCACGTTAACGGACTCTTTGTAAATCATTTGATTAAGATATTTCAGTGCACTTTTGAGATTCTCAAGCTTGTCTGCATAAAAGGATTGCATATCACAATTAAATAATCTCCATAGAATGAGACACCTCATGAATATTAATAGAAATGGCACATATAATTACCAGTGAAATGAAGTAGCGGCTTTGGTGTAGAATCATAATTATGTTTCTAAATGTATCAATTAATTCTTTACAAGTTGTGCGTTCTTACTCTAGTTTAGAGGTCTGTAAATTGAGTAATTAGTTTGATGAGCTTTGTGTTGCAGATACATTGTCAAAGACATTCTTGGTCATGGGACATTTGGGCAGGTAGCTAAATGCTGGGTTGCAGAAACAAACAGTTTTGTTGCTGTAAAAATCATTAAAAATCAACCTGCATACTATCAACAGGCACTGGTTGAAGTTTCTATTCTGACAACGGTAATTAGTTCTTATTCAAGTGGGTTCTCTCGTATAGGCTATAGCATGATTATAATTTTTTTTCTTTTTTCTTTTTCTTTATTTATTTATTATTTTTGTATTTGACATGATTATTTTCTCTTTGCAGTTAAATAGGAAGTTTGATCCTGAGGATAAGCATCACATTGTTCGTATTTATGATTATTTTGTGCATCAGCGTCATTTATGCATCGCTTTTGAGCTTCTTGATACCAACCTGTAAGTATGGAACACCAATATCTAATATTCTAGTGTCCGTAATTTATGGATGCACCTTGTTCAAATCTTGTTCATCATCATCAGTGGTGATGTAATTTTGATTTCAGCTGCATGATGCTTACATTTTTTAGCTAATTAGGTATGAACTTATCAAGATAAACCATTTTAGGGGATTATCATTGAGCATTGTCCAGTTGTTCTCCAAACAGGTACAGCCTCTCATGGCTCGTGATTCATATTGAGCTTGCAAAGCATTTCCTTCAAGTGGTCATGTTTCTTACTCCAACAACATTTTATCCTTCCATTTTTTTTACTCGTCAAATTAGATTTTGCATGGATTG
Organism: Euryodendron excelsum; assembly: GCA_033060915.1. Taxonomy (NCBI): domain Eukaryota; kingdom Viridiplantae; phylum Streptophyta; class Magnoliopsida; order Ericales; family Pentaphylacaceae; genus Euryodendron; species Euryodendron excelsum. Next base: position 170,650 of record CM065390.1, read on the forward strand.
TCTCTGATGAAAGATGCTGGCATAGTGCATTGTGATTTGAAGCCAGAAAACATTCTTTTATGTACGAGGTCAGCTATTCTTACGATGATTTAGACGGGGAATTGGGTTTAACATCTGTTTCTTGCTAGATTAATAGTGTTGTGGGTGAAATTAACAGTGTGAAGCCAGCAGAAATCAAAATTATTGACTTTGGATCAGCATGCATGGAAGATCGGACTGTTTACTCCTATATTCAGGTCCCTGTCTATGTTTTACTCATAAACTTGGGTTTAATTTGACTATGCTTTCTAAAAGAACTTTATTAAGCTGATAAGGTTCTTGGATCTTAATCCATTTGTGTTTCTTCCACAGAGCCGTTACTATAGATCACCCGAAGTGCTACTTGGTTATCAGTATCCTTTTCTTTTTTTTTTTCAATTATAGGTAGCTGTAGAAAGCTTGGTTATCAGTATCCTTGCAATCTATTACGAAATCTGATCTGATTTCTCACCACTCCAGCACAAACATATAGTATGGTTAGCCGTCAAAGGTATCATACTATACATATGCTGAGCCTACTTTTTCTTTTTCTCGTTTCCTTTCTTGAATGGCTGTAGCCTTGGTGGAATTGAAGTAGACTTAAATCTGAGTTCAGCCCAACCAGTGGCAAATCTTGAGTTTTGAGGTTTACGGTTGATCTGGGGTGGTTTTTTTTATTTATTTATTTATTTTTATTTTTTTTGGGGGGGGGGGGGGGGGGGGGAGGGGAATGTTTGGGAATCTGTTTTTGTGTTCTAAACTAAATTTATTGTCACGACTAAAAGAGTACCGTTACTTTCTTTGAAAAGTATAATCTAAACCTACCTTGGGCTGCTGTTAGGAAGAGGGAGAGGAGGGGAGGGAGGAGGGGGGGGGGAGGGGGAGGGGCAGAATGAGGTTAGGTTGTCAATTAGGCCTCTGGTAACCTGAACTAATTTCAAGTACAGTATTATAAATATCAAGCAGAGTATTATTTGCTCTTGCTAAGATATTGATGTTGACTCACATAAATTGTATTAATGTCAATATTGTTTCAAACAAATTCTGAGAAACAGCAGATAGCAGAAATAAATTTTAGGCATCCACTACAAAATAATGTGCAAATTTGCAGAAAGCTACGAGAGATGCAATAGGAGATAAAAATAACTATTTAGAGTCAATAATGTTAACAAATGCATATGTGATGTTAGAATCGTGGAGTGCATTAGTATTTCATTTTAATTTCCGTTAGAAAACCATGATTGGTTATCTATATACAGTACATTATAGAAAAGAAGGCACTATTGCTGTGGTTGCGACATTTGGCTCACTTTGATTTTTTTGTTTTTACACTTGGTACAATTTTGTTGATATAGATTACTACACTTTTGTGGGGTTTATTGTATTTGTGTTGATTCATGTATGTTAGGTTTATATACATAATAAATTACTGCATGAACATAGATTATTACTCTACATTTATTTTAGTTCAGGGATTTTATACATGTGGTTCACTGTTTCATTGTATTTGTGTTGGTTTATGTACATACATTAATTACTACGTAAACATACATAAATACATTTTTATTTGGTTTACTGCATTTGTTTAGTTGTGTAATTTATACATGTGGTTCACTATATATGTTTCGTCTTTTTTATACATTATATGTTGTCTACTTTTTGTTGCTATCTTTTTTGAAAATTTCGTAAGTTCTTGAGAGTATTTTCATGTGAATAAGGAACCGTCGGAAATTGTCAAAATTTTTCTAGTGTGTATTCTTTATTCTGTAGTCAGCACAAACCCAGTGTATAGTTCAAGAAACATATTTTTCATATGTATTTTGTAGTCAGTACAACCCAGTATATGGTTCAAGAAACCTTTTTTATTTATTATTTCCTTCCTTCTTCATATGGCTGGGAACAACTGAAGTAGAAAAAAAGTGTTTGTCTAGCTTCAGTAAATTGCGTTGATGGTGAATTGCCAAAATATCTAAATTGTTGTAACTAATTTACCATTGTCTTGCACTTCTCCATGTTTGGCTCTATAGTCATTATTGTATTGTTCAAAAACCTATATATATGGCTCAAGTGAAGCAGGAAAATGTCTTTAAAAATTATTTTAAGGTTTGAGATAGAGAGAGCATCTGGGTTTGTTAGAATAGCGGAATTTGAGAAGTCAGAGAATTCAAATGATTGCATGTAGGATTCAAATAAGAGGCTCAAATAAATTATTTCATGCTTTAGTGATCTGTGGCCATAATGAATCATTGTCTCAAAGAACTGGGGATGGATAATATCACACCTGGTCCACTAGCACAATATTGTCCACTTTGGGCCATAGCCTGCACGGCTTTAAAACGCGTTGTGTTAAGTAGAGGACCGAACCTACATATATAGCTCTTCACTTCACTTTCCTCAGGCGATATGGGACTTCTACCAGACTCTGTGAATCTTCTTCTTGAGGATTTCGCTCCAAAGTTCTGGCCATCATAGTCACCCCCTCTTCGGCCAATGCGTCCTCACGTTGGGCTTCTATGTGCACACTTTTGGATGGGCTCAGCTCTGATACCATTTTGTCAAATTCGGGTCTGTCTAACACAATATTGTCCGTTTTGGCCGTTAGCTCGCATGACTTTAAAACGTGTTGTACTAAGTAGAGGACCGAATCTACATATATAACTCTTCACTTCACCTTTCCTAGGTGATATGGGACTTCTACCATGCCCTGTGCACCTTCTCCTCGAGAACTTCCCTCAAAAGTTCTAGCTGTCACAGTCACCCCCTCTTCGGCCAACGCATCCTCACGTTGGGCTTCTATCCGCACACTTTTAGATGGGCTCAGCTCTGATACCATACTGTCAAACGTGGGTCTGCCTAGCACAATAATGTCCGCTTTGGGTCGTAGCCCGCACAACTTTAAACGCGTTGTGCTAAGTAGAAGACCGAACTTACGTACATAGCTTTTCACTTCATATTTTCCAGGTGATGTGGGACTTCTACCATTCCCTGTGCACCTTGTTCTCGAGGACTTCCCTCAAAGGCTTTGGCTGTTACAGTCACTCTCTTTTCGGATAACGCATCCTAGGTTTCTATCCGCACACTTCCGGCTGGGCTTAGCTCTGATACCATTTTGTGACACCCGGGTCCACCTAGCGCAATATTGTCCACTTAAGGGAAGTCCTCAAGGAGAAGGTGCATAGGACATGATAGAAATCCGTCATTGCCTGGGAAAAGTGAAGTGAAGAGCTCTATATGTAGGTTCGATCCTCTACTTAACACAATGCACTTTAAAGCCGTGCGTGCTATGGCCTAAAGTAGACAATATTGTGATAGGTGGACTCGGGTGTGACAGAATGGTATCAAAGCTAAGCCTAGCCGAAAGTGTGGATAGAAGCCCAATGCGATAACGCGTTGCTTGAAGAGGGGGTGATTGTGACGACCAGAACCTTTGAGGAAAGTCTTCAAGGACAAGGTGCACAAGACATGAAAGAAGTCCCACATCACTTGGGAAAGGTAAAGTGAAGAGTTGTATATGTAGGTCTAGTCCTCTACTTACACAACGCGGTTTAAAGTTGTGCGGGCTATGACCCAAAGGGGACAATATTGTGCTAGGTGGACCTGGGTGTGATAGATAATATGACAAGTAGAGACTTTTGGACCTTTGGCTGACCTGGAATAACATAAGAGAGGTCCTATAATATCCAGATTCTAGAGCAAGCTTAACAAAGTAATATGCAATGACAAAACGAAAAAAGATTTATATAGAGTCTGACGTAGATTTCATACCTCCTAAAATATTGGATCACTGTCCAGTTATACTAACAATTAAAAGACAGATCAAAGGTACTAAAAAAACCCTTTTAAGTTTTTCAATTATTGGATGAAACTGGAGGAGCTCATCAACCCGATCCAAGGCTTATGAGAGCAAATGGTGCAAGGAAGTACCAGGTTCAAAATAATCCAGAAGCTGAAAAAAAAAGAGCAGAAAATAGCCCTTGGGAAATTCAATTCTAAGTACTACAGTAATATCTCACAGAGAACTTTTGAACTAAAAGCAGACCTAGATCATATTCAAACATAATTGAATATATAAATTTCTTTTAATAGTTTCATAGCCTTGAAATAAATTTTGGAAGTTGGGATCTTGCTGGAGTTAGAGTAACACTCAAAAATCAAAAAGGGCACCCAATATCATGGCCCATAATTTAAAAAACAACAGTGCCACGCCATTCTCAATTAGTTTTTTGTATAAAAATTCCTATTTGTTTACAATTTTTCCAGTACATATTTGCATTTTCTAACAAGAGAAACCAAACTCCAACGTCACTGATTATATTTTTCTTAAATTGGTACGTGTTATGCACAAAAGTATACACCAAAATAAAAAAAATTCCCGCGCATTGCACGGGCCTAAAACTAGTTTTATGTGTAAGCTAGACAAGTTAATTGACACACTGGTTATAGATTAATCTATTTGTTAATTAAATCAAGATTTAACTAGCTTGCATTTATATAGTTAGATAAAGTTTATCTCCACAGGACCGCAGTAAACTGACTATAAATGTAGCATATCAAAATTAAATAAACTGTGTTAGATGTAGTTTGTTACCCAACAATTTTATAAACTGATTTGTTTTTCTCAACTTAATTTCTTACTACACTAGAACGCCTTAACTTCGACTATTTAGGGTATGTACATTAAACCTTTCTCAATTGTTTGCTATATCTGGGGTTATATACTTTGTTAAATCCTAGTCAATCATGTCTTTTCTGAGATCCTTCACCTTTGTTTTTTCTTGCCTTCAACTTGTATAGAAAGAGTGATTGATACAAATGCATTCCTTGTTTTCTTCATTACAATTGGCTGAACCATCTTTCAACTTTCCCTCATCTTTTCTTCGATTGATGCCGCTTGCAATTTGTAATGAATGCATAATTTGACTTTTGGTTTCCAGCTACACTTTTTTTTTTGGCACAAGCTCTGCTTGATACTGGACTTTCTATATCATAAACCTTAACTGTCCTTGTTGCTGTTTTTAGAAGTCCTCTTTAGTTTGATAGGCTTTTCCTTTCCTTTTTGTGATAGATGAAAGCTAGACATTCAAGGCGCCAAGTGGGTGCAACTCCCGTACAAACAACCTATACAATGAAAAATCAGCCAAAACCTAAGTCTTCATCATCAAAAACAAAAGGAAAGAGAAATTTCCTAAAGAAATCAAGAACAGCAACAAAGTGAGGCTATACTTTCAAACTGTTAAACAGCACATCCCCACCTTCAAAGATCCCTAACCTACTGAAAGGAAGATCTTCCTACCCCCTCGATTATTCTCCATTGAACCCATCTCCCCCTTGAGCTCGACCTTCTCACAATGTTTGTGAAAAGTTTTATAGTTTCATGCTCATAGACCTTGTATGATACCATAAGAAATATGCTGATCTCTCCTATATTAATTCATCACCATTGCCAAAGTCTAACTAGCAGTGCATTTGGTAGGGTAGAAGAAGGGAAGGGTAGGGGTGACAAATGACCGGCCAAACCGAGAACCGAACCAGACCTGGTCATTTCGGTTCGGTTTTTAAATTTATCAGTTCAGTTCTGGGTCTGATATTTTTGGAACTGATGGCATTGGTTCGGCTCTGTGTTGGCCGGCTTGGAAACCTACCCAACCCAAGAACTGATGGTATATACATGTATTAATAGCTATACCAAATTACCAATGCTGTAAAGACATGATGTACATCACATAAAGGGAAACAGCTCAGATATCTATTCAAAAATCAAAAGGTCTCCATCCATCTTGTCTCTGTCTCTCTCTTAACTTTTTTGTCTCTCTAGTACACACTCATTCTCTTCATCTCTCTCTAGTAAAGACCCCATCCCATCTGGGTGATCTGCATCCCTCTCTCTCTAACTTTTTTTCTCTCTCGACTCCATCAATGGCCTTTGCAAATCTGAACTCTGAAGCATGTCCAACCTCTCACTCATGTCCAGCACTTCGCCTTCCACCTCTAACACAAGCACATCCCTCAATGTCCCCTGCTTATCTGCCGTCACATGCTTCCTCTGCTCCCCTCTACTTCGCCTGGACTTCGCTGTGTGCCACGCAGACCTTCTCACTGTCCAATCACATCCAATCTCCCAATGTTGAGACCAGCCGCAAGGCGTGCCCTCAATGGCCAGGAAGAGCCCTCACTACAGCTTGTACAAAGAATACTTGATTTTTATTTTTACTTTATTTATTTTGTGTGGGATCTTCCAACCAATTTTCTAGTTGTGGCCTTTGAAATTTCTCTTGCAGCTCCCAAAAATCAATCCAAATATGGGTAAATGCACTGTGCACTCCAGAAATATATGTAAAGATTCATTAAAAAAAACATCTTTTTTATTACTCTACATTCCATGTGCTTTGGATGCAAGTTTCTGAACTATCATGTTTGTGGCACATGTAGTTTGTCCCACATCTGTTTGTAAATGTCTGCCTTGTAGTACTTTCTCCTAAGTAGTCCCATACATACGGCTCTTGTGCAGTTTATTGTCTCCTGATCCACAGTTAGAATCGAATGAACCGAATTTTATCGGTTTGGTTTGGTTTGGTTTTGTTTTGTTTTTTCTGCCTTGGTTTTGTTCTCAGTTCTAATTTATGGGAACCGAGGTTGGTCGGTTTAGTTCTGGGTTATAGGCCAACCCGAACCAAACCAATTCATGTGCACCCTTAGGGAAAGATAGATGGGTATGTTGTTTCTTGTTTTGGGGGAAGAAAAAAGGGAGGGAAAAGAAAGGAGGATAGGGAAACTTCCCTCCAAGCCTGCCTTATTCCTTCGTCTCAAAAATAGGAGGAAAGGAGGGGGGAAAA